>VZRR01010232.1:568108-640249 GCA_013398015.1 Oreocharis arfaki | reverse complement strand
CGCGTCCCGCCGGGGCCCGCCCGCCGCCGACCCCGAGCGCATCCAGCGCCTCCGCAGCCTCATGGTCAACGCGGGCCCCGAGCAGGAGGCGGCTGAAGGCGGAACGGCGACGCGGCGGCGGCGGCGGGCACCGCGCAATGTCCTCACCAGGATGCCCCGTAAGGGCGCGGGCAGCGCGGCCCCGGGGCTGGGCGGGCGCGGGGAACCCGGGCTGAGGGGGAGGCGGAGGGTGTGAGGGCCGGGCCGGGGCCGGGGTCATGCTGAGGTGGGTCGAGGGTTGCGGCTGGGCCCGGCCTGGGGTGGGATGGAGTTTGGGGGCGAGAACAGAGCGATGGCTGGCGGGAGCGGTTGGGTGACAAGGGGTGGGTGGGTGGTGTGGGAGAAATGATTTAGTTTGATGAGAAATGACGCTTGGATGCAGAGGCTCTGGCACAGGTTATCCAGAAAAGTTGTGGCTGCCCTATCCCTGGAAGTGTCCGAGGCCAGGTTGGACGGGGCTCGGAGCAGCCTGGTGTAAGTGGAAGGTGTCCCTGCACATGGCAGGGTGATGGGAACAAGAGGCGCTTTAAGGTTCCTCCCAACCCAGCCCGTTCCGTGATTCTCTGAAATGGTGTGCAGGAATGAGGAACGGCATTTCAGAGCTGCTGAAGCAGAGATGACACTGACTTTGTTGTGGTGATGTCCTGCTCTGTTAATTGGTTAATTACATACATCCTCTTGGTTTTAAGGAGAAAAAGGATGCGACAGTGCTGTATTCTCAAAAGTACTATTTTAAACCAGGACTGATATTTGAGTCAGTCCAAGGTGTAGTTAAATCATAACCACGGGTGAGTCTGTAACGCACTGCTGTTACTTGGTTGCTAACCAAACATCCTGCAGGCAGAAATACTGGCATTTCTGATAATGTGATGGCAGAACAGTGGGTTGAGGTTTGAGACAGCTGTGATGTAGCCAAATTCATCATCTGTGATGATGATACAAATTTCTTGTAAAAATCGATGTGTGCAGTGAGGGTAAACATCCCCTAAACATGAAGAGGTGCTACTTGTGCCCCCACAAAGAATCAAATGTCATTGCTCAGGTGAGATGTAACTTTAGTGTACTTAATTCAAAATACTGGGCTTCTTTTTGGAATCAAACTGTGTCTTCACCATCACCTTAACTTTTTTTTTCTAAAGAGGCAAAGCCCAAAATGTTCAATTCTGAATGCCCAAGCCAAAACCTTTTTCTTGCTTAGACATTAAAACACAGTGTGTTCATTGCTATAGATCCTGCATGATCTTAAGTATCACACTTAGTGTTCTGCACAAATGCAGAGGTTCTGTTGGCACAGGATTTCCAGAAAAATGACCTTAAATACTGATTTCAGATTTTAATATAAAGTATCTCAGTTTGCAGTTGTGATGAAAATTAAAAAAAAAAAACAACAAACACCTGGAGCCATTAAGAACACATACTTAATATTCACACATCCATGTCTGGACTTCAAAGAAGACTGGCATAACTGATACAGGTAGTGCTATTCAGCAGCCTGAGATGTTTTAAGAGTGATTTATAGCCAAAACTGTGTGCTTTCCGTGTAAATGGGGGGTGTCTGCACCACAGGTGGGCCTGTGTTTGGAGCTTGGACAGTGTGGGATCAGTTCAGGAGGAGCTATTTATCATTACTTTGCATTCAGCAAGGGGCAGAGAATTCATGTGCAGGGCAGGTGGAAAGGTGTTTGACAGTGTTCCGAGTTATTTCAACTATTCTGACTTTTCTCTTGTCGGTTTTCTTATCTTGCCTCTTAAAATAGTCTGCCCTGAGGACAAGGACTTGAACTTAACCAGAGTTTGGATCTTTATTTTCACCCCTTTGGGGTACTTGCCCTCTGCTTACGGTAGTTTCTGGGTCATTTTTCAGCGTTTTGGTATTAAGCATGTGCTTATTTTATACAAGTAGGGGTTGAATTTTGAATGCCAGCTAGGTAACTTTTTTCCCTGTCTATTGAAAAATTGTTAATGCTGGTACTTCACAACACAGAAGGCACAGGCAGATTTAGCTGCCTGCAGAGCCTGCTCACTACAGGCCTTGCTGCTTGCAGAGGGGGTGTGTTCCAAAAATAAATGCCTTGCGTTGCTGGTTTTATTTTTTCCGAGGATGTCAGGTTGTTGAAGGGTTTTTGGATGATGTGTTCTGCCCTTTTGCTCAGGTGAAGCTGGAGGTTTGCCATGAAGGAGCCAGAACCTTACACAGCAAGGAAAAGTGGGCAGAGTGTAGATTTGGTAGAGCTCTGTAGTGTTTTCCTGGGTGCTGAGAGGCAGAGGCATAAGTGAGAAAGAGGGGTTGTATGTGGAATTTTGTAAGAAGTTGCAGATAATGTCCCTACTTAAGGGGAATATTGGAATTCAAAATTAAAAAAAAAAAAAACAACCAAACCTAGATTTTATATTATTGTGTAAATTCTCAAGGTTGGTTAGAAAAAATACTGTTTTCTGATTGAAAGCATCAATTTGATTTGATTGTTATGGTGTCATCTGTGGTTCCTGTATTGGATCTGTCAATCCAGAACATAACTTTGTTATCAGTTCAGCTGAAGGAGACACAGAGAGACTCCATGGAAAGACCCCCTAAGCAAGGCTGGGAGGTGCTGAGACAGCTTATGCTCTGTGTGAAACCAATGTCCTCCAGTTATCCAGCTGGAGAGGGCTGGCAAGAAGACAGTGGATCTCAAAAAATAAATTAGGTGATTAGGTTAATTCAGAGGAAACTGATTTAGATTTCCATGCTGTGGCCATGAATTACCCTGCAGCCCAGTCCTGCAGATCAGCTGTTTTACACAGTCACTTTACACTGTGCATTTTCTGGTGTGTAAATCAAACCTTGAATCTATAGTCCCTAAGGCACAAGGTGAGAGATCATCTCTGGCTCATATATTTTATTGATATGAAGAACTGTGTGAGATTTTAGACCAAGTCTTTTCCCTGACTCTTAGCAGAAATTGTACAGCAGTCCTGGGGCTGTGTTTGCATAAGCAAACAGGTACCAAAGCATGGGTGGAAGTTGTAAATAATATCTACCCCTCTAGATAAGTTACACTTGCAAAGATTTCTGGTGTGCAGACAGGGCTTGTGTGAGCCAGACAAGCTGTATGTTTTACTGAATTCCTTCACTTTTGCCCTGGTTAAATGCATTATTGTCCTGGGGTTTACCATGGTTTAATTGCTGGCTGCTCCTTAGAGTCATTTTATTTCTTTGCCAAAGGCTTGTACGACTTTGAGGGATGTTCAGCTGGCTGCTGAAATCTTAGCTGAAACAATGCATTTTCATCAGTTTAAACTGGTCCAGTTTAGTAAGTTGAAGGATTTTGAGTCATTCATTGTTTCAGAAATCCCCTTGTAAAGAAAAGGGACACATCTGCTACAATTCTTTATTCACAGCTCGTAACTAATCTGAGGTAGCCTTAACCAGGCATTTGTCTTTTCTGTGGAGCTAGCTCTGCCCCCATGAGCTTTCTGTTCCCTCTCAACCACTTTTATTTACAGTTAGGATTACTTGGCATGTTTTTGAAATGCAGCAAAAAGAATTTCAGCTAAGGCTGATTTGGCTGTGGGCTATGTAAAGCAAAACCTTCATATTTTCTGAAGTCTTGGCTGTCCCCACTGTAAGAAGAGTTTTGGTGGTCTGGTAATGGCGACCACAGTGTGTTACAGTGCTTGGGGCTTCTCGTTCGTATTGTTATGAACACAAGTGTTGTGCCAAGGTCTGCCGTGCTTGTAAGTAGAGTGGATTTCTACATGTTTTTTAGATAGATAGATACTGAAGAGAGAGTTTTTACAAGAATATGTAGTGACTGGAAAAGTGGGAATGGCTTCGAACTGAAAAAAAGTGGGTTTAGGTAGATATTAGAGAGAAATTCTTGGCTGTGAGAGTGGTGAGGTCGTGGCACAGGTTGTCTAGAGAAGCTGTGGCTGCCCCATCCCTGGAAGTGTCCAAAGTCAGGTTGGATGGGGCTTTGAGCAGCCTGGAATGGTGGGAAGTGTCCGTGCCCATGGCAGGGGATTGGAACAAGATGATCTTTAAGATCCTTTCTAACCCAAGTCATTCTGTGATTCTGTTCTATGATTCTGTATGTTTTGGTGAAGACTGGTGATGTTCTCTTTCTGTTCTAGTCCATGAAGGCAGCCCACTGGGGGAGCTTCATCGCTGTGTCCGAGATGGTGTCAGAATCAATGTTCACATCCGCACTTTCAAAGGGCTTCGTGGAGTCTGCACAGGGTTTTTGGTTGCATTTGACAAATTCTGGAATATGGTAATTATTGTTCCAGCCCTTGATTTGTAGTTGTTATATTGAAAACTTGAAATTTGCAACAGGTGTAAGCAAATGGCATATGGGGAAGGTTAATGTGGTTTTGTGGTTCACAAACTAATTTGCTCTGGCACTGGGTGCTGGGTTTGAGATGTGAGTGGTGCTTGGTGTTGGGCTGGTACATCTGGGAGGTGCCCAACCATCTTAGAGAGGTTTTAGCTGAGAGAGAATCTTTGAAGAGTTCCCAGCATCTTCAGAGGTTTTGTGTAAGAACACAGGAAGGTGGAATATGAGGAGTATCAGAAGCTTCCAAAGCTTTCTCTGCAAAACCCAGTCTTTCTGTAGTGTTAGGTGCTTCTCTGTTTTCTTTCACTACCATCCCTGAGCTGTCAGTGACAGAAGCTTTTCCCTGTGTTCTACCTTGTGAAGATCTTAAAGACAGTAGATGGAAAAGCAGCTATTAAATATTTGTGAGCCTGGAGGTGTGAAAAGTCTGGAAATGGGGAGGGAGGAAGGATTTTGCAGGCAAGGATCACAGAGATTTTGCAAGTAATGCAGAATGAACTTTTCTGCTGCTTTTATACCTCAGTACAATTTAGATGATTAACAAACCAGCTCCAAAGCACAGCTTGTTCCTGGGATGGATTTTCTCTCAGAACATAATTTCGTAATGCTTTGACAAAAAGGTGATCCAAAGCTGCTTCATGTTTTATTTTAAGTTCGATCTTTCTGTTTCTTTTATCTTTTTCTAGGCCCTTACAGATGTGGATGAGACTTATAGGAAACCAGTAATGGGCAAAGCCTTCTATGCAGAACCTCAGCTCTCACTGACCCGAGTAGGTGACATCTCCTGTTTTCTTTCTTACTAGGATCTCCTTTTTCAAAGTAGTGAAAGGGGAGCATTGATTGGGAAGCCACGTTTACATTTGAAATATTTTACCTCCTTTTGTTACAGATGACTCTAAAATAACTTGAACTGGGAAAAAAATACCCTAAATATTTTCTGACCTTTCTGAAAGTACTTTAGTAGTTCAGTGTTACTAAAGCTCCACTTTAGAACCAGATCAGAGTTGCTGCCATTGCTTAATGTAAAGTTCTGAGCTTTTAGAAGCTCACTGTATGGGTTTTAATGTATTTGTTCTGTGTGTTTTTTGCACCTGTGACTGATCAGGTCCACATTTGTCCTGCCAGAGGATGTGGCAGAGCATCCCTCTGGTTCTTATGGTCCTAATGGCACAGTCTGTGTCTGCAGCCAGAGAAACAACACAGCTCTTTGGTCACTTAAACTTCCAGTCTGGGTGTTGTGAAGCCCAGGATCTCCAAAGCTCTCCAGTCTCTAGGATCCAGCTGCAAATAGAGTTGTTTACCACACTGACAACTGAAGAGATGATAGATGAACTTCTGAACAATGAAGGGAAAAAATGTGACAGGGCTGTGCCCGTTGAATGGCAACAGCTCTGGGCCTTTTGAACATCAGAGAAGCATCACAGAAGCATTTAAACTGTTTCATTGTGAGGAGTTTGCTTTCAGATTCCTGCCATTTAAATCTGTTTTCTGATAGATTCCGCCCTTCCTTTTTTTGAAGATTAGTTAAAAATAATCAAGTTGTCATTGTTCCTTTAGCTTGCTCTCACAGGGATTGGGTTTCCATCCTGTTGCTGGGAAGAGAGAGGCTAACCAAAACTCTTGTTTGTCATTATTTCATAAAAGCTTGTCTGCTGCCAGAGTAAAAGCAATTTCTTTCCCAGTTTCAGCACCATGTATTCTTAGATTAATGAGTTCATACAGTGCTTTGGGTCTGCTGCTGTAGCTTTTAGTATATTTCTGTTGTTTGTGGTCTGCTCGCCTCCCAGAATACCCACACGTCATCTTGTAGTTTGTTTTGGGGAACACAAAAGATCCCTCAGTTTTTCAATGTACACCCTTTGGAGGCCCCTTATCTTAGGGATTCTAGATGAAAGGATGGAAATCTCTCTAAAACTGTCTGACAACACTGAACATGGGAAAAAGTGAGCTGTAGGAGCAACTTGGTATCTTTGTTGCTCCTGACCAGAGTTAAAGGCTACCATATAGCACTGTTACTCCCCGAATTAAATTCCTTGGTGCTCACGTTAAGACAGTCATGGCCATGCAAGAGACCCATTCACCTTCTGTCACTGTTTGACTTTGGTAAGAAAATACGGTCTTTATTGCTTGCGGAGATTTGTCACTGTGTCTTGTGAGCTCTGATTTGGGATTGTGCATGAAAGTACAAAGTAGAAGTGTGGAACAAGTGGCCTCTCTTTGTTTTACAAGCGTGGTCATAGACACAAATGTCCTTTTACAGCTGTTCGACAGACTCAAGCTGCAGGAATCCTCGAGGAAGAAGGGAGCTGACTCAAAGACTGTCTCAGAAGAGCTGGCCCTGACAAATGACTCTCAGACACTGAGTTTGAAAGTTGGATCAGGACGAGGGAGGGCAGAAGAGGAGCGTGAGAGGCAGAAACACTTGGGCAGAGCTGGAGAAAAGAAGACCCCGGGTGACAGAAGTGAAGCTGATGTGGGCAGCAGGACTGCCCACGCAGAGGGGGCCAGTGCTGGTGGGGCCCGAGCAAGGAGCCAGTCCCGGAGGAGAAGGCGGCCCAAGGTGGATTATCAGCAGGTGTTCACACGCCACATAAACCAGATCTTTATTCGAGGAGAGAATGTCTTGCTTGTCCATTTAGCACATTGACTTGGCTGAGCCCTTGTATTTATTTGATAGCATGACTTGCTGCTGCAGCTCCCATTGCTGTTTAGAGTTGTCATTGAGTAGGGTGGTACCGTGGCTCATTTCCCATTGCCACAACAAGGTAGGGGAAAGAATTGTAACTTGAGCATCCTGGGCTTGATGCCAAAGCAGCCTCCTTAGACCCCTGTTGGGGGTCTCAGGAGAAGGTCAGCAATGCAGTTGCTTCTGTGATATGGGGGAGTTAAGAAACAGATCCCACTGTTTCTTAAAAAGAAGCTAAATGGAGAGAGTTGGAGGAGAATTTTGGTGTACTCTGTTACAGGAACTACTTGAGGTACACATGATAGGATCTGCACCTGCAATAAATCAGAAATGCTGTTTTGCACATTCTGAGTAATATCAAGAGGAAATTGCTAAGGACCAACAGTTCTATCTGCTGCTGTTACATGGATGTCCTCTTTTCCAGACATGATTCTGACAGTCATTTTGAAATAGTTTATAAAATATAGGAGTCACATCCTGCTGATGGCTACTGCCCTCTTTGCCAGTTAGCTCTGTAACGCTCTGTGTGATGGGAAACCTCTTAATTGTAAACTGCTCTTTTAATGTGAGTGATGGCAGGACTGTAACTCGTTTCCAGTATCAAAGCTTAGGCTCTCTTTGTAATGCTGTACTTTGGTCCTGTGTCACCAGCAAGCAGATGATGTAGCTGATCCAGAGATCTTCCTGTTTGGAGTTTATCTGTGAGTGCTGTGGATGCAGATGGAAACCTATCCTTTTATATTTCACCCATTTGCTATTCAATGTAACAATGAAGCTGGCAAAGGTTGTTTTTTTCTCAGGTGTGTTTGTGCTGAGCACACCTGTCCTGTATTTAAACACCTTTCAGGCTCTCTCTGTTGAAACCAGAGCTGCTGTGTCTCCAGCAGTTCTCATGGAACAGGAATCTTCATAGGTCTTTCCGGTCCGTGTGAGGGATGCATCATCTAATTCCAGTTGAGCTTTGAAGAGTGCCTGAAAAGGTTTTGAAGTATAGAAGTCAAACTCATCAGTGTTTCATTTTAGCAAGGCTGTTAAATTATTGCAGATCAGGCCAGGGTTCTGCAGGTATAAACTGCTTTCCAAAAAACCCACGTGCAGAAGTTTGAGGGTAAATGAAGCTGTTCCATTATGTAGTCTGTTCCCTTTGTTGTCAAAGGATATTTCATGCTGCTATTCTGTATTCATCTCAACGGCCTTGTGCTTTGCAGCAGCTCTGTGTGTTTAAGCTGAAGTTGGGAAATTGCTTCACAGCAGCACTTACATTGCATATAGATGTCCTGAGTTCTCAAATTGAGTGGCTGTACTGTGGGTGACATGGATTTCTGTTGCTGCAGATGCAGCATTCTGCTTGCTTTGTTGTTAAGGGTATGTCTGGTGTTTGGGTGAATCACAGAAATCATTTAGCAGGCATTCTGGACACACAAAGCAGCTGTTTGCCTCTGGGGGAGCCTGAAACTTATGTCAACATTTCACATGACATGGGGCTTGATGAGCTCAGCCACTGAGCTCAAAGCCAAGTTCAGCCTGGCACAGAATAAAAAGTACTGTTGAGTCAAAATAGTTTCATCAAGGATAAAAAGAAAAGAAAAAAAAAAATACTCTCTACAGCTTTTTATGAAACACTGCTTTACTGCTGTAATCCCATCCCTCTGTGAACTGAGACTAGGCACTGAAAAGACTCTTCTCATGGAGGTTCTTGTTTTCCCTCCCTTCTTTACTGTTCCTGTTTGTGTTCATGTGCTCTAAGGTTTTCCCCTTTTTTCTCTTCTTTTTTTTTTCCCTTTCTCCTGTCAGTACTTTGTCTCCTCAGGACATTCTAAACTCTGGTTTACAAAGACTGTTCTTGTTGCCCTGGCTTTCTGCACCCTTTCCTGGTTGGCTTTCTATGTACTAACCAGAACCCTCACGAATTACTAGAAACACGTGAAGTGAGAAACAAGGTGTTTATCTCTGGTCCTGACTTTCCAGCAGCTTTTATTGCAAGTGAATATTTTCTTCCTTATGTTTTGTGTGTGGGGATTTTCCCGTTTTCTGGCAGCTTTGTTTTTGTTTCGGCTGCTTGGGTTGACTCCTCTCTGCCTTTTCCATTAGTACCAAAGGCCACTGGTTCTGAGTTCTCCTCTTTCCTTCATACTTGACCAAAGGGTGTCAGATCACCCTCAGGCTGACACACAATGACATCTCATTGAATTCTTGCTTTTCTTCGCATATTCTTAATTCTGTTTGTCTGCCTAGTTTATGTTACCTTGTGTATTAACTAAGATACAACTATTGTGAATGTTTTGTGGCTGTGCTGCCCTTCCTTGTCAACCGACACTTCCCCAAGTTCTCAGCTGCTGCTGGAAGTTTCAGTGTTTCCTTTCATAGGAGGTTTTTCCCTGGAACCTTACAAGTGTTTGTTGCTTCACATCTAGGAGTTTCTTTGTTTACATTTTACAAAAAATGCTGGTGCTTAGACTTGAGTTGGTGCCTTGATTTATATATCATGCCTGACCTGTTCTTCCAGAATCATCACCTTGGTGAGCAAACCTGGTTAAGGATTATAGTTTATCTACTTTTTTTGCACTACCTCATTATTAAAATGTTCCTCCTCTCATCTGTGAAGTTGGTTAAACTTCTGTCTTCCAGTTTAGATTTAAGGAATTATTTGTTGGTTCTTCATTTGTTTCCTACTTTCCTGTCCACCTTTCTCATTATTTCCAAGCTGCTTCTAAATACTGCTGCTTCCTCTTCTACAACTTCAGATCTGCCAAATGTCTTCCTTTTCCCACTTCTTCTGGCATTTTATCTTTTTACAATGCATTATTAAAATGCTATCTTATGGATTTTGTCCTTTCAAGCATCATGATTGTGATGAAGCAAGTGATCTTGTAGGTGTGTTGTCACTTGCATTTTCAATACTTCAGGTAGTGTTGCTCTTTAAATAAAATTGATTGTCATGTTCTGAAAGGAATTCTTCTACCTCACTGAAGTATTCTCCTAGATTTGTTAAAAAACAAAAAAGAAAAAACAGCCTTTGGAAACAAATGAGCTTTGGGGTTTTTAAAAATTGTTTCTGGTTGTTTCTTTCTATTGTTTTCCTGTTCCAAACTCAACATAAAATTTTTGTTCAAAAATATTTTTGCTCCCAGCCCTTTCTCTCTTGCTGCAGTGATGCTGTGAGCACAGACACACCAAAGTCTTTGTGCTAAGGAACGAAAAGTAAGAAACAGAGAGCAAGGTGAGAGTGAAAAAGTTTTGGGCAGATATGAAGAAGTCCTTGGAAAGGATCCACAGGTTGCCGCGTGTCCTGTGTTTCTAGGACTTTGCTCAGCCTGGTGCTCAGCAGTGGGTCTAGAAGTGTGTTTGGGGTGAGGTACCCAGTTACTATAGAGAGCAGTTTTCTGCAATAACTTTGAAGAAGCGTTGGGATAATTTGAGAAAGTTTTAAAATAATTTCGAATTTCTGGGGTTAGTTCTTTAGAAAGGTTTTTGCACATCTGCTTCATTTTTATCCAACACTTCTTAGGCTGTGGTAGTAGAAAAGGTAAGGCCGAAGGGGAAAAAAGGAGCTTGTAAAAAAATGTGGGTTTTGTTCCTTCTCTCAACTGACTTGTCCAGCACAAGCTGGAAGGTTTTTTTTCTGACCTAGAGTGAGGTACTTAGCATGTCCTCCCCAGGTGATGACTGAATTAATCAGTGAGTGCTGTTTTCCATTTGCTTCTTACCCTTCAGTGTTTGGATTCATTGTTTCTTTTGCAGCATTCTTTCAGCCCAGCAGTGTCTCAGCAGGAATAGGCCTGACTGTCCCTCTGGTTTTTACCCTTCCCTAAGGAGTGTTACCCTGTCCAGTTTTGAATCCAGAGAGCCTTTGGCTATTCTTGATTTTCATAGCGTTCTCTCTAGATTTTTGGAATTATTTGGTCAGAAGAATTACTTATCTTATATTACTTTTTTGAGTAAACTGATTTTTTTGAAACTTTTGAAAAATAATTCTGTTATTTATTTTCCTTCACAAAGTGCTAGGTTTTTCTAGTTTGCTGTTGCAGTCACCCACTTGCACCTGTGAATCACTGGGTGAAGAGGTGTGCAGGATTAAAAGAGGGAGGAAAAAAAGATGTCTAATTCTTACTGAATTTGACATTCTGTCCAACATGCTGCTCCCACTCACCCTTTCTGTTTCTTACTGGCACTGAACTAAGAGAGGTGGAAATTATTTCATCCAGAATCTTGAAAGAAGATTAAGCAGGGATAGCAGACTGAAAACACTGAGTTTGTGAATGTTTATCTCCAGGTAAACTTCCTGTCTTTGATTAAACAGATCAGAGTTATAACCACCAACTTACACTGCAAGCTCTGCCACTGGATAAAATTGGAAGGCAGAGTCCTGCACCTTTTCAGCGGAGATGCAGTGATACCCTCAGCCAGGCCAGCTCTTGCCTGAGAAGCTGCTCAGGTATGTGCCAGTGTCTGCCTCAGAGCATAACTGCAAACACTGCCAATTAATATGAGGATGTTTTCTCTCCTGCCTGCACTGCCAAGTGTAAAATACAAATGCTGAGGTCTGCAGCATCTGCAGCCCAGAACTACTTCAGTGCATGCTTTCGCTTCTTGACATTCGCTTAAAATGTTTCAAGTTTGTACTCGTAGGAATCCTAAGACAGTCTGTTAAAACTTTAGGAAAGGCTGCTGCTGACTAGAAATAGTATTGGAAAAGCAAGTTTTTACAGAATTTGTGAAATTCTGATAGTAATTAAAGTATTGCAAACCCAGAAAGGCTGAGAGAGTTGGGCTTGTTCAGCCTGGAGAAGAGAAGCTTTGGGGTGACCTCATTGTGGCCGTTGAGTACCTGAAGGGAGCTTACAAGAAAGATGGAGAGAGACTATATACAAGAGCCTGGAGTGACAGGGCAAGGGGGAATGGCTTCAGACTGATGAGAGAGTAGGGTTAGATGGGCTATTAGGGAAAGAAAAAGGAGGGGAAAGGAATTACTGTGGTGGTGATGACTCCTTGACATGGGAAGGGGCTTTCTAACCTGTGCCTTGGGCACAGTCCAGCCAGCACTGGGCAGTTGAGCTCTGTAGATGAAGGGGAGGATGCAGAGCCAGCTCTTGAGTGCAGCCTGCTGTATGCTGTGAGCCTTTCACAGCACCTGAGCTGCCCCTGGAATCTCTGCCAGGCTCCATCCCTAATGAGTGACACATTTGATCCTGCCTCTAATATTTTGCAGAGGAAACCCAGTGGGAGAAGAAGGAAGTAAGCAAATTTACCCTTTTGAGGCAGGGATGGAGGAGGCTTGGTTTTCCTTGTTGGCTTCCTGGGGGGTGCAGGAGAAAGGACTGCTTTAATGGGGAAATAGCAGAGATGCTTGTCTCATGATGTTTACAAGTCCTTTCAGATGTCACTGTAAGTGCTCTTGCTCTTACAGTGCAAGTGGAAGTGAAGGCCTGTCAGGGAAAGAAAATGCCTTCTGATGTTCCTGGATAACTATCCTATTAGCTTCTAGCTTCGTGGTGTACACTTGGATGACTTCGTTGAAAAAAAATTAGTACACCTGAGACTTTCAGTCAGTCTTGTATTCGTTTGGAATGAAAAGTAGTTTGATCAGTTTGTGTGAAAACATATCCATCCTTTTTTCCTCTCTGAAGATCAGTGCTCCCCCTCAGAAAAGAAATGAAAGCTGCTCCTATAGCAGTTGCTTCTGATTTCCACTGCTTTAGAGCAAAGTGCAGCTGCGTCAAGGTGTCTTCAGCTGAGGCATTATTCTGAGAGGACAAGATGAGAGAAATGTTTGGTCTCCCTAAAACTAAAGTGGGCATTACAAGGGGAGCAGATGAGTTGACCTCTTCAAGTGGTGCACGCATCCACTGTAGGTGCATGGACTGGGACTTGTTAACCAATCAGTCACCTGTGAAACTTCCTTAGGGAACCACGGAGGAGCAGCATGACCCACCAGGCTGACGTGGGATTGGAAGTCAGGGGCTGGCGAGTTCTGCTCTCTTTACTGCCTCTTGCTCACTGAATGGCCTTGGCAAGTTGCTTCCATCCCTCTCCCTGACACTTCACAGCTATAATACATCCAAGAGCACTCCTTGCCTGTCTTGCAAGGATCTGGGGAAGTGGTAAGTGCTATACAAGTGCCAAGTGTTGGTACTAAAACTCTGTCAGGGAATGCAGATACATCAACTCTCTGCCCTCTCCAGGCTTGTGACTGTTAGTTAACCTCACCTTGTCACACAAAAGCCGTGTGGGGAATCAGGTACAAAAACACTCTTCAGTCTTGACATCACTGATGTCTTCAAGGTCACATTTGGTGACTTCAATAACTGTTTCACAGCTGCAGTGTCATGTTTGGATCAGATGGTGATAAATGAGGGTGTAACTCGTTTGTAATTCCTTCTCTGTCTTCCTAAATATTTTGTTTCTTAGGAAGCTGATGCTGCTATGAACGTATTGGATAATACTGAATTTGCAATACTCTGCTTTCCGGATATAAATGTTTATATTTAAAATTGCTAAGACTGCAATGCAATAAATATATCCATGTAACGGTTTGCTTCAAAGCATGATTTTTTTTGTTCTCTACCAATAGAGTGATGTGTGTTGTGTCAGTGAATGAGCTGGGACTGCTGTGGTTAGGACAGATGCTGGTTGTGGAGACCTCCATGTGTGAATAAAGCACTGCTATCTAGTGATGTAACTGGGGACAAACCAGTCATTTGTGTGTTCAAAAGGGTATTAATCTGCAAAGTAAGAGTGTCATGATATTTGTCTTTTAGAGATGCAGAAGGGAAGTGAACTTCATGCTGCTGGCTGTAACCACCATTGGCCTGATCACTCGAAGGTCTGTTACCTTAGTGTGTGGTCTTCCACAATGCCATCAGGAGATGGTTTTCCAGGAACCAGGAGGTCCAGAGCCAGCATCCAAGCATCTGCTCCAGTGTGTGCATAGCCACTGGGGAATCTGACTTCCAGGAACCTTTCTATTCCTGTGGTAGGTGATGCTGGTATATTTGGATCAGAGGTGTCTTTTTGGGGAGAAATTCTTCCCTGGGAGGGGGGTGAGGCCCTGGCACAGGTTGCTCAGAGAAGCTGTGGCTGCTCCGTTCCTGGAAGTGTTCAGGGCCAGGTTGGATGGGGCTTGGAGCAAAGAGGTCTCGTGGAAGGTGTCCCTGTGCTTGGCTAGAGGAGTAATTCTCATTGCAACCTGGGAACTGTGGGATGAAGAGGTGTTCCTGTTCTGTGCAGGGACCCAGCTCCAGGGAACCCCATCCCAGGCAGGGGGTGGGTCGCCATAGAGTGGAGGGATGCTCCAACTCTGTGGAAGGGCCCCATTCTCTGGGAAAGGTGGGGGGAGATTTTCAGGACTCTAGATTTCTCCCTTCTATGGGCACTAAAGGCTCCAGAAAGGTTGTCCAAACAGTCCCCTGTGTGCTGCAGCCCTTCCGGCTTTTCTTTATTCCACGGGGAATCTCAGCCAGAGCCTCTCCCTAGGTCCCGGCAGCTCAGCCAGGGAAGCGCCAGGCGGGCTCTAAATCAGCAGGAATCCGCTGATGCTCCCGCCGGGAAAAATGGGAGATTCGGGCTCACCGGAGGTACCCCCAGCCGTGCGGTGTGCGGGCTGCGGGGACGGGCTGGGCCCTTCGCGGTCGCTCGTCCGATCCCGATCCCGGTCCCGATCCCGCTTCCCTCCCGCTCCCGGCCTGGAACAGGCGCGGCGCCCGCGGCCCGCCAGGGGGCAGCAGCGGGCAGGGAAACCCCGCGGCCGCCGTGAGGGGACGGAGGGGACGAGGGAGCGTTCGAGGCGGCGGGACCCCGAACACTGCTCGGGGAGCCGCTCCTGGAGGGGCCGGGCTGTGCGTCTGTGTGCGTCTGTGTGTGTTTCTGTGTGTCTGTGTGCGTGTCTATGTGTGTCCGTGTGCGTTTGTGCTCCCGGATGCTTCACGCGGCACAGGTCGGGCCCCGGGTGCCGCGTCTCACCGCCGCCTGAGCAATTACGTGTTTGCACAGCATCATTTCTCCCTTCGCAGCAGGCCAAAGTTTCCCCCTAAAAACAGTTGTCCTGGAGCGCTGGCATGGCTGGAGTCACTGGGACAGAGCCCTTACATAGTCACAGAATCACTGAGGTGGGAACGACCTCCAGGATCATCGAATCCAGCCTGTGACCCATCCCCACTCTGTCAGCCAGACCAGAGCGCTGAGTGCCACATCCAGGCATTTGTTGACCTCCAGGGGATCCACCACCTCCCGGCCAGGGCTGGTAACAGGGGGTGATGGCAGGAACTGGCCAAAACCTAGTCCCTGTGTGTTGGCTTAGGTGCATCTCTTCAAGCTGAGTTCTGGGTTTGCACCAGAGCCTGCAAAGGGAACTCCCTGATGGGCAAAACCTCACTGGATTTGCCACAGGGAATGTGCAGACACAAATCTGAAGACCTTGCAGGGAGGTAGCACTTGGTGGAGGAAACCTTGGCCAGGGCAGGCAGGAGCAACAGCACAGCTCTGCCGGGTAGCTCTGTGGGTGCTTTGGGGTATAGGAGCAGAGGAGTCCTGTAGCTGTCCAGCAGGGATGAGGACATGGCTGGAGGAAACAATAGCTGTGGGAGGAGTGCAGGAGTTGGTATTGGGCCTTCTAGAACACATGAGGAAACAGCTGGCAGTGCTGCCCAGGCTGTAAAACAGCACTCTGTGGGTATCTTTACCTTGCCACATACTCACAGGCAGAAATCACAGATCATTAATACACAATGATGCAGTAAAGTAAATCCTATAAAATACTGTTGTTTGAGAATACGGGTGCTGTGGTAGACTTACGTGTAAATGCACCAGAACAGGCTGGAAGAAGGAAACCAGCCCCTTGCTGTCCTGCCCTTTGGGCCACGAGGCTCAAGCTTGGGACGTTTTTTCCATCAGAGCGTGGTCAATGGAACAATTGTACAACGTGTTGATCAGGAAAAGGATGTGGGAGCTTAAGTGGAAAACCTGATGCTATCGTGCTAATGGCACAGCGCAGCAGGAAGGATGGCAAACAGGATACTCACCACGCTCAGAGGAAAGAGCTCGGAGCGATGCTGGGGCTGCAGGGTTGGAGGAAGCCAGGGTCCGTTCTGTGAGCTGGGACAAGCCAGACCAGAAAGCAGAACATTCCTGATCTTACACTTCTCTGCTGGAACAAGGGCTCCTTGCTGATTCTTTTGGGGAAAAGTGAGCAATTGTTAGGAAACATCCCAAAGTTGGTGGAAAAACCAACTGGAGAAAAACTTAGTTTCCTTGGAGGCTTGGAAATGAGAGCAGTGGGAAGCTCAAAAAAGGGGTGGAGGATGCTCTTGGCAGGACCTCCTTGTATCCAGTGCTTAAATCTGAGAGCAAGGAAATGGCTTTTAGTTATCTTCCTTTGAGGGAGTGTCTTACAGGGACACAAGGGATCCCACATGGAATAGGAAGCAGTTGGTGTATTGTGGGACAGTTACCAACCGTGCATCGGGAAAGGGCATTTGGGTGAGGAGCACTGGCTGTGTTTGTGGTGTTTTGTAAACCCAGCCAGGGGTTTTGAACCCAGGGGTTCAAAAAGTAAATATCTCAACTGGGCAGAATATACTGGTCCAAAGGCAGGTGTGTCACCCCTGGTGGGCTCCTGGGCCCCTTCCCACGTTGTGAGGGCTGGCAGGTGATGTTGCAATGTGGAAGTAAAACTGGGTAGAGATCTGAAAACAGATCCTTGATGTAACCTGCCCTAAAATCAGCCCAGAGGTGTGAATCGGAATCAACTCCAGACCTCTCCAGTTTGCCTTTGGAGCTGGATATTCCAAAGTGTGTTCCTTGGTGTGTCCGTGGTATTGCAGTAACATTTGTGTGTGTGTAGACTCATTTACAAATGCTTTGCATCTGGGTTTGCCCACCCTCCTTATGTGCTGACAGTTTTATGCTGATAAGATAGTGGCTATTAATTAGTTTATTTTAAAAGCAGCCATGTGCTTGTCATTCCTCCTTGGGTCAAAATGCTCTGAAGTCACCCATTCATCAGCTTGGTGTTTTAATTAAACACACAGACCCTTAAAAGAGGGTGGTTCTGTCTCCAGCTATTGCAGTCATGGCAAGCCTTAGTGCAGCAGAGTGTGAATCACTCGCCGAGAGCATCCTCCACCCTGGCCTCACATCTATTACCAAGTGTAAACTGATGAACAAAGAGCTGGTGTTTTTCACAATATCCAGTGTAAGGGCTTTCCAAAACTGCTGTAGGCTGACATGGAGAGATTACAAAAGGCTGCAGCCCCTGACCTCAATAAAGGCTTCAAAGGAAACTCCTGAAAAGTTTTTACTGCCCAAAAAGGAAACTCTTCTGGTAATGAAGCACTTTAGTAGCTAAAACTACGCCAAGGCTTCTGCTGACTGGGTGAAACAATGTCTTTGTTTCACATGTAAATGCTGTTCTGAAATGTCTTTTTTAGCTCCATTTAAAATAAAGGACTCGAGGCTTAAAAGATGAAGGTACCAGCTTACTCAGGCTGCCATGTGCAGCGATCCAGCTGGGCAGGGTGTGAGGGCAGGGGCAGGGAGCAAGACCCACACAGGCATCAGTCCCCGTGATGGGCTGGGATGCTGAAATCCCAGCTCCGTAGAGAAGGGAGGACAAGAGCACGTAATGACAGGATAAGGGGGAATGGCTCCACGGTGAAAGGGATTAAGTTGAGGTTAGATACTAGAGAGAAATTCTTGGCTGTGAGGGTGTTGAAGCCTTGGCACAGGTTGTCCAGAGAAGTTGTGGCTGCCCCATCCATGGAAGTGTTCAAGCCCAAGCTGGATGGGACTCTGAGCAACCTGGTCTAGTGGAAAGTGGATTGATTGGCAGGAGGGTTGGAATTAGATGATATTTAAGGTCCCTTCCAACCCAAACCATTCCATGATACTGTGATTCTGTGAAGATCCTGCCTCAAAAAAATGGTGGGAAAATCAGCAACTGCTCAGGCACTCACCTTTGCTGAGTCTGGCCCTGGAACTGGAGCAAAAAAACCCATCTGGGGGCCCCAGGGGAGCCCGGGGAGGGGGTGACAATGCGATCCAATCCATAGGACTGCTCCAGAGAAGAGGCTGCGGAGCTGACACAGTGGCTGTGCTGGAGCTCCGGCCGTTTCCCTCTCTCCAGCTCTGGGTGCTCTGGCGTGGAGCTGCCGGTGCCCCTCTGGGTTGTGCTCCATCGCACACCAGGTCGTTCCCTTTGCCCCCAGCACTGTTTGCCTCTTGTCAGGCCGCGAGTGCTGAAGGTAGAGACAGACCCGGTCTCTGCCTGTGCGCTGGACCATGCTCCACTGGACGTCATTCCCGAGGCCGGGAACCGCCGCTGCGGAGATGCTGGATGCTGGGGAGAGGGGACACCGGGGCAGCTCATCCAGCCGGTGCAGTTTGTGTCTAATTAAGTTGGAAGCTGTCATCCTGTCTCTCCTCCTGCCTACAGCCAGCGCGAGGCCTCGGCCAGGGGCCGTGGGCAGCTGACCCTCATCGCCAAGGCTGTCCCGTGGTGCGGGGCAGGAAGCTCCCATCATTTTTCCAACTCGTTTTTGTTTGCAGATATTTGAGGTTTCCCATGAGCTGCAAGCCCCAGCACAGGGAATGGAAGGTGACGAGCACCTGGTGTGGTTCTCCCACAGCCCGAAGGCAATTTCCATGGGACAAAGCTCAGGTACGACCGCCGGCAGTCAGCAACTGCCTTTGTCTGCCCAGTGCCAGTATGGACCTGGGAGTCCAGGGGAAGTAAAGCAGCACTCTGACAGTTGTGTGTATATGAGAGAAAGATGGAGAATGGCCCAGCACCAGGTAGGGAAATTTATGCACATCAGACTGGGCTGGAACACCACTTACAGGCCAGTTCAGGAAGCTCAAGGTGGGAGCAGACACTTCCTCATCTCCTTTACACACCTCAGGGTGACGTGGGAGGATGTGCTCTCTTGTCCGTAAGGTCGAGGGACAAGGGGCAAACACAGGCAGGTACACAGAAAATGGAAAGAGCCAAATTTCCTGGCTTTTAGGAATTTAACCCTTAGTATTCTCCAATCCTGGATTTTGTTTGCAAATCAAAAATAGGGAAAGATTTTGGTAACCTTATAGTATCACCAACAGTTTGTTAAAAGACTAATTGCCAAGTAGCTTATGCATGTGGGACCATTAGTAATTCTGTAGCTATGCAAATTAAAACAGTGATGTATGATTTATAGCTTTAATAATGTTCTGAAGGCTCTTAAATTTTAATCACTTGCAACATCCTTTTTAATATTCAATTACTTTATTAACTAATTAGGTCACTTGCTGAAAAAGCACATAAGGCTGGTGCTATTTTAATATCAGCTGAACATCACAAAATACCTTTGAAATGGTGTAAATGGTTTATTTATTTTAAATAGATCATTAAGATGCTGTAATTAATAAATCAATTACAGAAAAAAAGACAAGAAATTGATAGATACCAAATCACAATAGTTGTGGCTTCTCTGCTTACTTTATAAATGTTCACAGAGATGCTGAACTTGGTGAACGTGGCCATTGAAGCACCTTCCTGGATAATTCGTATTCAGCTGAAGGGATAAGGTTTGAGATATGCTTGGTTCATTACAGATGCTTTTTGTATGGATTTAGCTTTCTGATTGATAAAAGCTCCATAAATGACCTTGAAAAGTGAAAGTACTTAAAAGGACAGCCCTACTTTGCCTGCTGCTCTTTTGTCTGCCTCAAAAACAATAGAACTGTGGCATCTGAGAGTGCTGCTGATGCTGGGCTGGAAGGGAGAGCTCCGGGGAGGGGAGGTGGGCGGCTCTCACTGACCAACCTGCTCCCCTCACCGCGGGCAGCACTTGCTGCTGCCCAGGGGCTGTGGCAGAGCAGCAGCGAAGCAAGGAGAGAAAATTCCAGCCCTGCAGAAGCCAGGAAGATGCTCGGCTGTAGTGCAGAGGTTTACACGTCCCCTTCACACCACGCCTTGAAGTAAAACTTCAAGTCTCGGAAGTTAAATTTGTCACCAGTGCAGCTGCAACTCTGAAAGAGACTTTAAGTAATCGTCTGTCTTAAAATGAAGGATAAGACAAACACTATTCTAGGAATTAAGTCAGTCTTATTAACAGATTTTGGCTTAAATTATATTGATGTGATGATACAAAGTGCAAGTTTTCTCTCTTGAGAAGCCTCTAGAGAAGATCTGCAGTAATTAGAGTACTCATCTCATTTTAACTTCTCTTCCTTCTATTTTCTTGTAATGAAAACCTGTAAATACAGGGGCAAAAAGCTTCATGTTACAATTTCTACTGAAACTCAAGACAGCCCTTTACAGCTGAGCTGCAAAGAAAACTACTCCAAATCTCAGTTTATAGTTTCCTGGGAGCTGAAACATACATGGTGTAATTCTGGCTCTAAAGCAGAATCCAGGTGAGCTACCACACTGTTACTCCAGTTCCCCAAAACCAAAAATAAATGCTGCCCCTGCCCCCATCCCAGGGGTGCCTGCAGCCAACCCCTACTGCAGCTGACAGTGCCCTGTTCCAGCACTGGAGCCTGAGCTGAAATGATGGATTTTCTCTTAGGAAAATGCCACCTAGGTGACATTCGTCACTGCTGCGAGAGGCCACTGCACAGGGTGACCACCCCTTGAAAGGAAGGACACACTGGACTAACCCAGGCTGTGCAGAAGGGATAGGGGGTCCTAAAATAAATCCATTTCACATTTTATGGGAGCTGCCACAGGAAACAGGTGCAGAAAAACTCTCAGGTACCAAATACTGGTACGGCTTGGGACAACATATGATGCTTCCCGCCTTGGAACAAGCGCAGCTACAACTCCTAAGGAGTCAGAGACACCTGTACAGTCACATGAGGTCACTGTCACTGTTTTAAGGGGATTTATTTCACCCTACAACAATCCTGTTGTACAACATGGCTCAGGGGCTGTTCTGAGCCTCCTTACAAAGCCCCAGGTCTCAGTCAAATAGGTGCATTTTTATCACATTCCTGTAACCTCTCCCCAGTCATTTATTCACGTGAGCGATTCCCGCGTTGCTCAAATCGTTTGTGTGGGAAACCCCACATCCTCCTCCGTCAGACCCCAAAAGACACAGCTGCTGGCGTGCCAAATAAAAGGACACCGGTGCCTCAAACCCAACTGGTACCAGGAGAAAGGAGGAGGCAAAACGCAGCAGCAGGCACCCGCAGAGCTCGGCGGGCCCAGCCCTGTCCCTGCCCCGGCGCTGGAGCCGCTCTTCCGCCTTCTCCGCCGCGGAGCCGCCGGTAGCGCGGAGCTGCCGTTAACCTCCCCGGCTCGATTCAATGTGACAGTGACACTTCACAGCACATTGCATCCAATCTCATTTGAAGCTGACAAAGATTGTTTCTGTTTTATATCTATTGGTTTATTAATGGCCTACAGCCTCTTAAGCAGATGCATATTCATTAGATAGCCAGCTGCTAGGAGGTTCCCAGATGTCGAAAGTAGCTCTGTCTTGGTATACATTCTTTTTTTCCCTTCTCATGAAACAAAGTAATTGTAGCTCGATTAAAGAACCAGTTAATTACTGAGCCAGTACCTTATGGCATGATTAAAAAAAACCAAAAAAACCCTGCAAATTTGTGAGGAGTAAAGACATTTTTAAAAACAAAGAGGAACTGAGACTTCGCTGGGCTGTACACATGAAGAATTTATGTAGAAGTAGAGACTGGATTACTCCATGTAAAGAATCTCCAGCTGCAGAATCCAGGGATACATTGAGTTCTGCAAAGGCACGTTTCTTCATTTTCCCCATTCTGCAGATTTTCTCTTACCTCTTATCATTCCTTAGGTGAGTGGTGGATGCAGAAACACATCAAAAATGAAAATGAGACACATCTCAGTTTTTAAAGGTCATTTTACAGAGAAGAAAAATACCACGGCATCCCAGCTAGATAAAACTGTGACCAGATCATTGAACAAGCTGTACAGATTGACTTAAAAATTCCAGGGGCCATCCTCCTCAGTCTCACAACATTAACCCAGCTCACCGAGATGCCTTTGCAACTTCTCTCCTCAAAGCTCTAAAAGCAGCTCCCAGAAGCAGGGCTACAACCACCATCCTCCCACCACCACCTCCAGGAAGCCCTTTGCCCATGGAGATGTTTAGAACACTAAAGTCACTCCAAGCCCACGCGATGTGGGCAAAAAAGGTTCCTGGGGATTGTGGTGTCTGGCTAACGGGAAGGACACTTGGTCCTTCACACCCCACAGCAACAGCCCTGCTCTGTCCCAAGGAGCTGCACTTCCATCACCAGGAGAGGAAGAAGAGTTTGAAACCCTGAAACAATTCTAAGTTTCAGTCAGTGACATCTTGGAATAAACTTGGGAGGAAGAAAAAAAAAATTAAGAACAAAAATGTCCTCAGCATTAAAAGCCTTAATCAGAAGCCAGCGATGGCACTATAAAATGTCATCTGCTATGAGTGTGTTTACAGTCGAGCACAGAGGAACATGGAGGCAATTTTGTAGAGTGACTCCTGGAGCAAAGGCCTCTGAGAATAAAAGTGTCTTTAGATATTTGTTATCCTGTTATAGCTGGTATCACCTTGAGTATACAATGCCTGCCTGCATTATGTAAACACTTCATTGATAAATCCCTCCCCCACCTCCCCTCAGCGGTGTCAGACTGTTCTTAGCTGACAGATAGAGCTGAAACAGATGCTGCTATAAATACCCTTGTTTAGCTGTTTTGAATGTGATTTCTTTTGTAGAACATGGTGGATGCTCTAGTTACCACTGAACTTGCACCTGCACTGGAACTTATTATTCCTTTGTACCCATCAAGATGCATTTTTTTAAATGATTCTATAAAAAAACCAAACACAGAGTTAGATTCTGCTGCCCCTTTCTCCCATTCTGAAGTAGACACAACCTTGACAAATGATTTCACTCATTTTAATTGAACTTAAAGAAAGTTTAGAAGCTTCAGAATCCATAGGTGGTAAATGTTTAACTCTTAGGACCAGACACAGTTAATTAATAGAATCACATAATTCTCTATACTGAATTCTATGTTTTTGTATACAGATACACAACACCCAGCCAGCCAAACCCTTCTGGAGAGATCACATGTACGAGCTGGACTTCAACTCCTGAAGAAAGGAGTTGTACTAACACAGCAGCAAGATTTTGGTTATGTTCAAATTCTATAATGCAGGAGCTGAGAAATGGTAGATCTGTCCCCATTCACACAGTAGCTCATTTGTATTTTCACCCAGAAAGGTAATTTCTAGCTTAGAGATACTATTTTGTTCATACCTGAAATATCAGAAAGGGAAGCATTTTATGGTATTTATTTTAAACAAGTTCAATACTGTTTTAAGCACATACCCATTTTATATTCAGTCTTTAAATGAAGATGTAAACCACATTCTGCTAAGCACTGCTACCTGTGATCCATGTGCTTGAACTGGGGGGAGACAGTGGGGAAAAAACTCCCAGGCTCTCATCACTGCAGAAAAGATGCACAGGGATACACCTGGCCCACATTCTGAAGGAATCATTCCAAGGTTTCTTTTCTGATGTTTATTTTGGTTCAAAGGACTTTGTTCTCATCCCCCTGTAGAGGACCTGGCTGGCTGACAAAGCTGCTTCTCACACTCCACACCCCCTGCTTCCTAAGGAGGATATTGATCCATGGGACGAACAGAGATCAGTCCAGCACTGCAGCTGCTCCCTGAGCCAGCGCCCCCTCGACTGAGGACAAACTGGCACAACCACAGAGGCCCATCCCAACGTGACCACGTTTTCCACTGGAGTTACTCCAGCCCCTGACAAATCTGCTCCATTATCACTAATGGCAGTTAGAAGGAACACCAAGGGCTCCTCTGAAGAGATGCGAACAACCTGAACAGGGACATGATCCTTCAACTCAAAGCTATTTCAGTGGCCAAACCCACCTCAGAAGGACAGCATGAGGAACAGACTCATCCTCCTCATCCCCAAACCTTCCAAGGAGGAGTGAGAAGCACTGCACCCTCCAGCACGACAGCGTAACACTGAGTACAGGTTTAGCTTTCCACGGCAGACATCTCCCACCCCTGGAAGGAGCTTCCTTCCCACCACAATTCTGCATACATTGAACCAGTCTGAGGCTTCCCATCTGTTCCAAGGAGAGGGTTTGAAGCTGATTATTCCAAGTAAGTGTAAAGGTTTCAGAACAGGAACCAGAGCCATCTCTCCTACTCAGCCATTGAAGCCTGCCTTGATTACTTTGATGTAACAACACTTGAAAGCTCCTATTCTTTGAAACTAATTTAAACACATTGAATTGTTGAAAGATTAAAAACCGCAGTCAGCTAATTACACTCACTCTCATCTCTTATTCAGCAAATGAATCACTTTTCATTACCACTTAGCTGAAGTACATGAATTTCTGCCTAATTAGAAATGTTGTAGATGGAGCATTAGCAAGGCTGGAGCGGGTCAGGATATCTTGCCTGCTTCATTTTTAATTCCTAACGGTAGAGCCAGATAGGAAAGGCTTCAGATAAGAAGTCATTAAACAATTTTAAATTATTTATAAAAATTACTTTGCCCAAATTATAATTATTTTTTTTTCCCAAATGCTCTCATAAACGTCAAATGGAATGAAAGGAAAAGCAGCCCAACATTGATTTTAATGAACATTTTAATGTTATGTATAACAGAACATTATGAATACAATGGAAACAAAGTTTTATCAATTTAATAATAAAAAAGAAATCCAACATAAGAAAAGGGAGGCAATAAATTTCATACCTATAGTATAGTGCTTATTCTTAACAATATTCCCAGCTTGTGAATATAACAATGTCTTTGTGTTCCAGATTCTAAAATCTTGATTCATGTGAACTTAAATGTAGAATTACAGAAGGAAAAACAAAACCCCCCAAAACCTTAATTCATTCTTTTGCTTTCAGTAAATCAGTAAAATCTTTGACTGCTACAGGTCTCCTTTATTAATATATATATTTTTTACTCCTCTATTGGATTCCACAGCTGCTAATGCCATATTTACACAAAAGAATCACCAAGTGTTGTACAAAATTCAGGATCCAATGCCATTGGATGAAGTTAGGTTCTAGATTTACATCACTGAAGTGTGATTCACCTGCTGCTCATGCCCTAAACCAGTGGCTCCTTAGGGACATTGGTGCTACAAAGGATGCCAAGGGCCACTGGAAAGAACTCCAAGAAAGTGCATTTTCTGGAGTTTTCTGAAAGGAAACCTTCCAGCAGTCTTGGATAAAGCTGCTCCCAGACTTGCACGGGATATCAGTTGTAACGTTAGAAGCATGTTAAGACCCCAAAAATCTGTTGATCACCAAATTGCCGAGAGAGGATTTTTACAATAAAAATTTGGGTAATACAGCAGTGTGGCTGGAACATTAGCAAAAGTATATATACATTCCAGGTCCCTTTGAATTAGCCATAGTCACATATGTAAGCCATTTTTGGACAAAAATATATATTCTTATAAAAAACTGATCATAGTACTTGAGTGACTTCACAATTGTGGACTCAGTGGTAGTAAAAGGAATGATCCAATTATGACAAAGCAATCAGGGAGAGGGGGAAAAGAAAGTCAAAGCTCTTCAAGAAAAAAGAAAAGTATAAAATTAGATTCAAACATTTTTACCCAGTCCCCAATCCAGTCTTCCATCAAGTCTCAAAGTTAAAATTGGTTCTTCTACGTAGGAAAGGTTTTTTGATGGTCTTAATACAAATTATTTTGCAAAATCATCCAACACATTCCTTAGAAGAATCTCTCACCTCTCCAGAATTTGAACACTAGTTATTTCAACACTTAGAAAATAGCTTTTGGTTCTTTATGTAGACACTTTAACTGATAAAGAAAAAAAAGTATTGATCAGTGTTTCCCATCCCTTCCCCAGCTATATTTGTGCAGCTAAAAATCCTTCATTCAGTCTGCCCATTTATTTTATTTAATTTTAATCTAATTTATTTATTTTACAATCTTTATTTGCTAAAATTGGCAAAATTTGCAAAGGCATCTTGCTTGGGCTGTACAGTCCCAGGAGTCAGAGAGGTCATAGCCATACTGGGTACCCCCATTCCTATTGTGCCCATTCCTGTGGCCGGCACTGCCACGTTCATTCCCATCATTCCCTGGTTCATCATGGGCGTGGGTGCCAGGGAGGCCATTCCCATGGTGCCTGACATCACACCGGGCATTCCCATCCCCATGGGCCCTCCCATCAACGTGCTCGCCTGGGGTCGCACAGGCAGCACGCTGGGCTGAGGGCTGAGGTTCACAGCTGCAAAGTTCTGCGTCATGACATTCATCGGTTGTTGCATATCTGCAGCAAAGAGAAATGCACAGAAATCGCTCAGTGCTATGCAGTTACACTGAAGGAGTTAATGTACTTTAAGAAGCTGGTGTGGGCACTGCGTGGATATGACGGCCAGACCTGCAGGTATTTCCTGACTTGGACATCAGGAGGAATTTCTTCGCTGAAAGGGTGGTCAGGCACTGGAAGGGGCTGCCCAGGGAGGTGGTGGAGTCCCCATCCCTGGAGGTGTCCAAGGAAGGACTGGATGTGGTGCTCAGGGCTCTGGGCTGGTTGACAAGGTGGGGATTGGTCACAGGTTGGACTCATTGATCCTCGACTTCTTTTCCAACCTTAATGATTCTATGATTCTACTGCACTTGCTTCCCTATTTTCTGCAAGAAGACTCAGAAAACTTCTGTAGAAGTTTTGAGTATCATTTTATAGCAATAAATATTCTAGAGAAGTTCTAAAGATTAGGAAGGCCAAAGTCAAGATACAGTAATGGTGCAAGCTCTACAACAGGACCTGCACAGACCCAGCCTCCTGACACCAATCTCCACTGAAAGAGCATCACTTGTGTCACAATGTCAGAGTAGTTTATGAAACAAATGTGACTAAAGGTAGGAAACCAGTAATGGACACAACACTCGTATCTCAGGGACAGCCTTTGGAACACAGACAGGGCTCAGTGTGCACAAAACAGCGCAATGATCACTTACT
The DNA here is from genome assembly GCA_013398015.1 of Oreocharis arfaki. NCBI lineage: Eukaryota > Metazoa > Chordata > Aves > Passeriformes > Paramythiidae > Oreocharis > Oreocharis arfaki. Next base: position 613,214 of record VZRR01010232.1, on the reverse strand, counting down.
CTGTTGCTGCATCATGGTATTAAGCGATGGCTGTTGGGGTTTGGAAGGCTGCATCCCAGGTACTAAATTGTCCAAACTGATATTTACACTGGGATCTGACCAAGTTGAGGGTAGAGTTTTGCTTGCATTTTTCTGGACCATCTCTGTCCTTGCATTATAAAGTGAGTTAGGCTTAGGCATCATCGGGTTCACGCTTTGCAGAGGCTGAAAAAGAAAAGTTAGTTGGGATTCACTCAAATCAATTCACCAGCAGGAAACAGGACTAAACAACAGTTTAGCTTTCCACAGAAGACAACAAAACCCTATGAATCCATGAACTTTAGCTCTTCCAAAGCAGTGCTGCCAGGTGCTGCTCCACAGTTAGATTTAAAAGAGTATTTGTAAGCACAGATCAAGTCCCATATCAGTGTGGAGTGACAGTGACCAGCAGCAGGCGAGTTTCGAACTCAAACATGCTGATTCTTCCCTCCTAACACCAAGCTGATCCATTCCAGTTTCCAAACCACTCTCCACTGCAGCAGGCACTTCTGTCTTTTGGAGAACAGGCCAGTCCTCACCACCATCTCCTTGAGGCTGGAAACCTGTAATATTCTGTGGAGAATGGCTTTAAAATATCAACCTCGACTTCTCCAGAAAAGCAGCTACACTTCCTAGAGCAACGAAGCCCATCTTCAAGAAGACTGGCTTACAAAAGGACTTTTCTGTTTAGGAGGCAATTTAAACATTTTTGACAAAATGCTGATCACATCTGAGTGAGCAGGTCTAATGCACTCCAGGAGAGGAATGGATTCATTTTCAGTGCTGTGATTAAGGGGAAGAAGGTCATTAGCACACTACCAATAGCAGCATACCTGTGACCTGGACATGGGTAAACTGACGCCCACAGAATTGGTACTCATCATGGAGAAATTCATGCTTTGTGAGGAGGTCATGGTTGTCTGAGAGGGTCCCATCAAATCAAAAAGATCCATAGAATTGGAAGCAGCTGGAGGCTGGCCCGGAGCTGGCTGTGAGCCACTGAAGAGCTCCAGAGCTGGCTGCTGTGCTGTGCTGCTGAAGAGCTCTCCAGACGAAGCACTGGCACAAGGAGAAGCTTGGTTGAAGGCACTCCAGTCACCAAAGTCTCCATTTCCACTTGTTGCTGTAGCTGAAGGAAAGGCAACAGTGTGGGAAGAAGGAAGACAGAGAAGACAGAAGACTTAGAGAAAGGCACTGAGCAAATGCCATACTCCATGAACTGAAACAAATGAGAGCTGATCTGTGTCCGTCCAGATTAACATCTGCAGGTAGAACCTCCATCTGGACATCACTCCCTCTCATGAATATTCCAACAATTTTAACAAGGTACGAAAGGAAATATGAAACACCCGTACACAGAAAGTAGATGTTTGATAACGTGTCACCTGTGGATGCCAGGCAAGCAGGGACAGGTTTGCTTCAGTTGAAGTACAACTGGAAGATAACTTGGGGTAGACTGGAGACCACAGTCAGAACAACACTGAGAACTTGGATAATATTTATCAACTTTTTATCTTGGCATTCTGGTATTTGCAGAGAGAGCAGCTGTCAGGAACAAGCCACTGGATAAAGCAAATTCCATCATGATAAAGACAACTACACCCGAATTTGGTTGTATACAATTGTAGGTTTTTGTATAAAACCAGGCTGAAGGGAACAAAACCCAGAACTTTGAAAGCAGGCTGCCAGGGAATGCTTATTTGAGGTGATAAGAAATAAGCACTTCCCATCCCATGATGGTCTCATGTAAAACACATTAGGTTTTCTAAATTTGATTCCCGAACTAAATGCCTTGATTTGAAGCAGAAATTTAATCTTGGATCAATCATTTCTCTCAGCAGCAGCTCTGCTGAACTCTTGTAGTTCATCACTTAAAGACTGTTCCATTTCAATAGATGAGCTTTTTGGAGACAAGTGTTTAAATCTCAGAACTCAGAGCTCTCTCTGTATCTCACTGTGAAGGTAGAGCCAACAGCACGAGCTGTTTGTAGACACCTGTGAGGGCACCTCTTCAGCATCACAGATGTTGCTACACAAACCAGTGAACTGAGAGCTTGTCAAACCTTGGAGTCAAACAGGAGGAGATGTTACCTCCCTTCAAACACGTGTTTCCCTATTAACAAGGAAAGTGTTGCTTCACAGCACTGATGGGGGAAGAAAAGCTTAAAAACAACATTTGCAGAAGATGCTGAATATAAAGCAACACCATTCAAACATCTCACAGCCTACACAGTGAATCACATTCCGAGCCTGGGCCACTGGCCAGCTCAGCTTTTTGATTCTCTCACTGCTTCACTTCTGGTACTTCAGCTACGCCACAAACAACAGCGCTGCCATATGAAATGAACTCGGAGTGCTGGTGAACATCTAAATCATCTCTTGGATTTCTTTAGCTCAGTGAACAAAAACTCAAACATGTAGAGCTGGGGTAGATTAATCCAGTGCCAGTTTCTATTTCCTGCCCTATGCAATGGCTGCTTCCATAATGTATTCCACCCACTCATGGGTAACTGCAGCAGCCTTTTACACTTTGTGTAAATATTTATCAACATACACCTTCAACCTTCAGTCATCTCTCTTTACCAACACATTACAATTTAAAGAATAGTGGAAGAGTAAATTTGTTCACAAAATCCAAGTATTGCCAACAACTTCAGTGCATGAAGTGGGCTAATATTCATTAGCTTAGGGCCTTACTAGAACATCTGCTTTGATCTTCCTCACAAAGAGGCACTATATTAGAATGTTTCAATTAGTATTACGTATTAAAAATTAAAACCTACTTTAAATATTCTTGATAGATAAGTAAATGCTGAGTGTGCTCCTGCTATGTTCAGACCTGTGCACTGAGCACCAAAAATGGAAGTGGGGGTAAAAGGGAGAAGGTTTTGCCCCTTCAGTAGGACATCAAAGATGATTAATCAAGAAGGAAAAGATTTCTAGAGGGGCTTACGCTGTTCAGGAATGATTAATCATTTCGCAGGACTCCTTGTCCCTTGCATAATGGTGATTGGAATAGATTAATCATGTTAATGCAGATAAAGGATTGTATCAATTTAGGCTGTATTAACACAGGAGTTATTTGCATAGTAGGCAGCTTTGTGTTTGCAAAACAACTTGGGTTTGACTGTGAAAGCCTGTAAAAAATCAGAGCAGTTCTTTCCCATCAAGTAAACTGAAGGTGTATTAACTAACCCAGGCCCAAGAGAGCCTTCCCAACACAGCAAAATAAAGGAAGACACGTAAACATGCTGACTAAATGCTGGCTCCCAGGTAGATTTGCTGCTCAGCCTCTTTGCTGTTCTTCTCTCATTCTGTACTTGATCCTGCACCCTGGCTGAGAACCCCCAGTCACAAACAACACTTCTGCTCAAATTAACTTCACAAAGGACAGCCAGATTTCCCCACTCCAGGGTTGTCTGCAGCCCTTGTAGGATCCCACAAACATTCCACCAAAGGAAAATGGATCACTTTAGGTGGTTTCCAAGCGTATTTTATTGTTTTCCAGTCCAATTTTAAGGAAAACCTTTTCAGATGGTGGCCATGTCTCCTGATAAGCTTGTCTGTCTGCAGGTAAAATGTCTGCCCATGCACTGAGCCAGGCTGCATCTTCCTTCCTCCCAGAGCACTTGTGGTCCAGTTACACACACACAGTTTACCCTGGAAAGGGAAGGGACTTTCAATAATGCCACACGGCATCTCCTGCCCTCCCTCCACAGCACTGCGAGCCCTCACTCAGTCCTACCTTGCGATGATGGGAAACTTGCTGAAGCAGCAGGTGAACTAAAATCAGCAAATCCTCCAAATGGGTCACTTGATCCACCTAGAAACAGAGGGAAGCCAAAAGCTGTCACAGGATTGAGCAAAGATCCATTTCAACAACCGCATGTGGGATTTATGAAGAAAAGCTTTCTGTACTTGACACGATGGATTTATTGATTCTGCTCCCTAAGTCAGCTCCGTTTTCCTGTTCACCCCCACACTATGTTTATACAAGCCTGTGCAACAATAAACTGGATTATTTCCAACTGCCTTGCACATCTTGCAGTTCTGTTTTCCTAGGGAGGAACTAAAACATGTAAGTTTTTGTCGGCTCTAAAAATAAATTCAGAGATATTAAGAAGATTAACAAGTTTTTAACTAGGGAGTGATGCTACCAGTTTGGCACTTTTTAAAATTAAAAATTTGGAAGCATAATATGAAAAAGGCCAAACATTCTTACTGTATAAAAGTTAATCTATTATGCTTCCTATGAAAAATTACATGTCACCTTATATTTAGTTTTTGTGTTACTTAAAGCATGAATGATTCTGCAATGATCTTGAATTGGGATTTCAAGGACAGAGCTTGCATTTGTGTTCATTTTTTTATAAGTTTGCTTCCTTTCTACAGCAAGAACATTAAGTTTTCCAACTAGACATTTGTATACAGCACATAAATTATTAACTTCTGAATACAGCATAGGAACAATTTTTCACTAAAAAGATACACCCAAGGTATAAAAGCAGAAGATTTAAGAACCATATTGTACAGCTGATTTTTGAAATAAACTCAGAAAAGTTACAAAAGTCACCGAGTTATGGTTGATACTGCTTTTAAGCAGGGATTCCAGTGACCTGAGGAAGCCAAGAAGTTGACCTTATTTGTTTGTCCTCAAAGATTTCACCTCCAAGCAGTCCCACCCTCAGAAGAAGCTGCAGCAGTTCAATTATTTTGCTTTTAGTGTTATGCGTACATTATATAGGTTACATCACAGCTGCTTAGCCTGCAGTGCTTAGGAGGCAGCCAGGTGGGACTGGAACATCTGTGCTGCACTCAAACACCACCAGGGACAGCTTCCAACATCTGGTGCCATTTCGGAATTGTCTTATCGCTGCAAGACATTCTGCCCCATCTGCTACTCTCAACTGGGTTAATTAAACCAGAACCATCTCCTTTTTAATAAATGGCCAGCAGTAATAAAAGGAACCATTCACTTCCTAATACATGTGTACTTGTATTTCTTTTTAATGTTATTTTACTGTAGACATTGCCAGGAAGGCGACTGTTCTTCCAAGGGGAAATGTCTTCTTGCTGAGCGTGTAGCGCAGGATATAAAACACGAGCAGAGAATGCAATGATGGTCTCTGAATTTTCAGACACAGCACTACTGAAACCCTTTTAACACCTTTTCAAGAGGGAGAGGACTTCATACCAAGTTAAGAAATTTCTTCAACACAAATTCTGAGGATCTAATAAGCAGCTCAGCTACGTTTATAAACAAGTTTTATTCTGACTGACACCCGAGAATGAAAAAGGGACGGTGAAATATCAAACTAAAAATCTGATCTGATCCTGTTTACCCCGTGTACTGAAAGGAACATTTTCAAGTAATTTTTTCCCCACATATGTGCTTACAGAGTTCAGAACAGGTTAATGGTTTGAGAGTTTATATGCTGAATGAGCAACACAGATGACACACTCCTGACCACACGCTCGAAGGAAAAAATAAAAATCAATGCTCCCTGCTACACCCATTATCCTTGGGCTGCCTGACAGTGCCTAGGGATTAATTTAATTTTCCAAACAGAACTAGGTTCAAACCCAAAATAACCTCTTAACATTTTCAGTCAAGTTAACTTTTCCTCACCCTCTCTTGCCTGTTTTCAAGTGAAACTGAGTTTCAGAGAGAGGTGACAGACTAAGCTGGACGTAGTAACTCTCTAAAGAAAGGTTAAGGAACCTCAGCCCCAGCAACACCAAAAAACACTCCCAGCAGGTCTAACCGGGGATTTTACATCTTCCCCTTTATGGCAACCAAGCACCCCCTCACACACAAACTGTGTTGCTCCAGTAAAGAGTAACACTGAGCCCAATCAGCCCTTTCACATCTCTGCACCTGGAAATACACAGATAAGCAAACCCAGAGTTCCCTGAATTCACATCACTTCCCTGCCAGTTCCTTCACAGGACACATCAAAGGCTGCATCTGACCCTTTCCCTCTGCCTTGCCTGACACTGGGAATGTTCCCACACCCTGTGCTGCAAGGAGCAGTGGTCATAACAAGTGACCTGCACGTGAAGGACAGTGCTAATCTTCCCAACATGAGCAAGCCTCAAAGATTCCCATGCGAGATCTGTCACTACAAATGAACCCTTTCCATCTGCCTGCTCAGGTCAGCAGAGGTTATTTAGCAGGACCAGCTGGTAATGTGCCTCTTCTCAGCACCATTTCTAAATGCTGCTTTGGAAAAATGAGAAAAAAAAGATTAAAAAAAAGAAAAGAAAAAAGGCTGACTACAGCCAAGAGCCAAACTGATGAAAGATTTAAATACACTGTAATATAGCAGCTGCCATAGTTCTATTTGAAATATGGGCAGGTTCACTCTGAAGGGGAAACATCTATTCTCAATGAGATCTTATTTTTATAAAAATAAAAACATACACGTTGTATATAAATAAAAGAAAAAAGACTCCAATCTTTTCTGCCTTAAGAATTAGATGGAAAAGAAATCAGTTTTGACTTGAGATAGTGGTTCTGATCCAGGATCTTAAACTTTCATGGAACTGTGGTACTTCCAATGTACAATGAACAGCTTTGTATGTGAAGTTAATAAAATAAGAAATTGAACAAAATTAAGGAACAACTTAAATTTATGCATTTAGGCGTAAAAACAGACACATGAAATTACTTTTATTTCTCAATATCTAGAAATTAACACATTTCAGAACAGACATGAAACACTGTCTGCTTTCCCAAAAATAAAAGTCAGCAAAGTTTTAAAGATCTGCTCAAAATCAGAAAGAAAATACTAAGACAGATGTCTGCTGCTAAATGACCATGACAGTTTCCCTGCCCCGAGTCGAGTTCTGATCTATTTTATAGTGTTAAACAGCTACAGAGGCAGGGTAGTGATGAAAGGAATGTGTCACACAGCGGTCACGGTACTGGCTTTGCTCACACGTGACCACCAAATCCCTGGTGTGACCCCACAACACCCCCAGGAGCGCTGTCACTTCAGTTCAGGGTGGCTAAGGACAGTCCTGGCAGGGGCCTGACTGCAGCCACACGGCCACACACGTGGCCTCCAGCCTCTGTGAGCTGCCATTTCTGGGTGCAGCCTCTGCCATCTCACCTTGTCTTTAAGGCAAGGGCCCAGCAGACACTGGGCTCAGGGACACACACCTCCTGTGCAGTGCCAGCATGGGACACTCCTCATCTGCAATGGGGAGGTCTCTGAAAGGTTTCTCACTATGAAATGCTCATATTTTATTTGCTACTCAAAGTGGTCTCATGTTACAGTTCACTCTCTCCCAGCTGTGCCATCAGACCTCAAGTGCAATTCTTTTTCTACTCCATGCCACCACAAACCCATTGATACCAGGAACCTGTAAGCACAATAACAAGTCTAAATTTCAAGTCTTAGGTTTTGAAGAGCAAAGTACCAATCCTCAGAACTCCTCTACCAATCCCACAGCAATGCAATGAACTTTAACACCTAAAAATAAACTGCATTTTGAGAGCATAAGGCTAAGCCCATGTGAAGATTAACAGATTTGCTAAAACATTTAGAGAGAGAAGGATGTGTTTTAAAATGAGTAAATTCACTTTTAGGTGGCAATTTCTTTTTGGTCCTAGGGTTTGGATCAACCAAGTGCCAAGAGAAAACAAGACAAAACCCCAACTTTGCCATATACCTCAGATGAAAGCTTCCATGAAGATTATCCATCTCCACCTGCCCAGCCTCTGAACTGCACTGTGAGAAATGCTTGAATATGAATGGATTGCACTTTCTTTCAGAGTTAATTATAAATAACTGCATTACATACACAGTTTCTGACAGACTGATCTGGCAGTTAATCTTTGTGCTGCTAACATTTATTAGTCCCATGCAACAGCACACACAGTACCTTGCTAGGAAAGGCTCTTTCTAGGCAGTTCTACGTTTTCTCAAGTATTCATTTCTCAATTTATCTACTTTATTCTGGCAACAAACAAGCCTCTCCTCAGAACTAAAATAGATCCCAAACCTACCTGTGGAAGCTGGCTGGCTGGCTCCATCAAACAACAGGTCCACCAGGTCATTAGAGGACTTGCTGCCAGAGGGGACAGCAGCCTGGAGAAAAAATTACAACAGATCTCAACTCATGATGTCATTAATCAAATGACATTAAGAAGTTTTCTGGGGTTTTGAAGGGTTTTGTTTGCTTTTGCTTTGAAGAGATAACAGATTTGTCTTTAAAGCCAACAATCATGTGGCTAAATGTAAAATCAAATACTGAAAAGCTAAAGTCTAATAGGTTTTAATAACTGAAGAATCTGATAAGTTTTCAGTAAATGTGCAGTTTCATAGAATCTTTAACACTTCAAGCCATTGCTGAAGAGAGCAAAACATGCTAATGACTATATTTAAAAAATTCTACACCTTAAAGCAATCACAATTAATTACAATTGTACTGTCCCACAGACTTTGGTAAGTCCAACCAAACATTTTTGATAAAACAGCTCCCTTGAAAGCTGCATCACAAAACCTACCCTGACTTAGAAACCGTCTTAGAGATTAGAAGAAAACAGCTTCCAAAATGATGTTGTGCTCTCCTGCTGTCTCACCTTTGTTGTAGGCTGTGCAGGATGAGCAGCAGAGTTCTGTTCTGGACTTGCTTTATCTCCTGTGTAATGAGCTGCTGCTCCCAAGTCAATGGTTTTTGAAGGATTTGCTGAGCGTTTCTGTCTGATGGTGGTAATTTCTGTAGCTTGTGCAATATGAATGTGTTTTGTTGTCACAGTCTCCTCTTCATCTTTAAATTCAGCTTTGGGAGATTTGCCTCTTCTTGATTTTTCCTCATCACTGTCACTAGAAAAACAAAAGTGATAGCACAGCATTGGTGATGGACTTCTCAATTCCTTGCGTGGACATCTGGCTTAAGCCACAAGAGTTTCGGTTCCTGCAGTTTCTTGTAGCAGCAGTTCATAATAAAAATGCTGCTTTTCCTACATTTGAGAGGGGAACTGTTCCACCCTTACATAACACATCACATCACCCAGCACTGCACCTGTTGTACAGAAGCAGTGGAGAAAAGCAAGTTATTTGGTTAAACATGAACTGCAAGTCCACGACAGAGGATAATAGGAAATCAGTGTTCAAATCCAGTACATTGAATTACCTTCTGACAGGAACTCCCCCACACATTATGCAACACTTCAGCAACAGAAAGTTAAGTTGGCAGGTGTGCTCAGTACTTACACCAAGAGACAGAAAGCAACGAACCAAATTCTGTATTGTCTCTCAGGTTTGAACAACCCCATTTGTGTTCCAGCTCATTTCCTTTTCCAGAGAAACAGGCTTTCATATTCTTCAAGATGTTTGTGGGAAAGGAATGCTTACAGAATTATGCAATGCAATGTTACCATTATCAGAGCACACACAGTTGTCCTCAAATGTAAAAGAATAAAAATGTCATCCTTTTAGGAAAAAACTTTTAAGATGTTGCTGCACACTATTTGATTCTTTTGTTACATTTTCTACTTCTGTATTTTAAGTCTTTCACACAGAAAGTAACTGCCCCCCCAGCAGTCATGTTGCCTGTTACCATCAGGATTTGTACAGAACAGTGGGAAGTGCTGTAGAGAAAGCTTAAATACATTGGGATGTATTTTGAAACCGTAATTCCCTTAGCAACAGAGTTGAAAGTGGAAGGGTTTTATATTTTAATAATGCGTTAGAATACTAAAACTGAAAAATTTAAGAAAGGCTGTCCCTTTGTCAGAGGGAATGTGACAGTAACTGCAATACACTCTGGGGGGGAGCCTTTGTTCTCTGCTAACAATGCTGGGCTTTTTGGGAGCACACTGCACGTGCCATTTCCTCTGTGCATGTTACCTGCTCACGGCTGGGGATGGCTCAGGGCAGCAACATCACTGAACACAAATGCCCACTCCCTTTTGCAATCCTTTTACTACTAAAAAGATGCATTTCACAGCTGCTGGCCAACCAGCAGCTCCTGGCATTGGCTTGAGCCAGCCTTGCACAGATAAGGGAGCTCAAATGGCAACACTGAACTTTATTTTTCCAAAGCACTTGAACCCTGCCTTGTGAGCACAGCCCTGCAGTCCCACCCGTGTGCACAAACACCCCAGAGGGGACCACAGCCACACCTCCATTTGTGACAGCAGGATTTTAACAGGGGCCCCCAGAGCAGAGGGATCTGCACATTATCAGGGGTGCATCCATCCCAAAAGCCCTGGAGGAGGGTGAAGGATGCTGCTGAAAGCACCCACGACCAGGACAACACAACGAAGGCTCAGTCTCTCCATACATTGTATACAACACCTGCAGTACTTTTCTTGTCCACACTACAGAATCCAACAATGTTCTGTGGGCTGAGACAAGCAAAGTCTGACCACTGCAGGGATTGATACAGAACTGCTATAGATCAACCTCACTAATGCAAAAATGAGAAAAGTCAGTCTTTGGTGATATACAGCAAAATAAATGACTACAGGCTCTGAGGAAAGAAATTAAGTGTATATGCCAGAAAGGAGAATAAATATTACAAGACTCAATTTTCTATGACAACCTGTACTGCTTCCAAGCTCTCTCAGGAGATCCACTTTTTATTTTTCTTTAATGGTCACATTAACAAAAAAAATTTACAGATTAATGTTAGCTTAAAGTGTGTTTACTGTGCTCAGTAAAATTGCAGTGCTTCATCTGAGAATTGCAAGAGAACTTAAAAATAAAATTACAGCAATGTACCAAATAATTTAGAAACTTCTGCAAAGAAAGTATATGATTACAACTTTGAGAAATCAAAGTATGGACACATGTTCTTTTCCTTTGCCTTAAGTTTTTCATAGTGAGGGGTTTTTTTTAAAAAAAACCTTTAAGAAAACAAAAATAATTCACTGAGACTTTCAGTATATCTGAATTACGCCCCACTACAAAAGTGATTCTTTAGATAAAAGTTGGCTTTAAACACGGCTGGTTTCTCCTTTTATAGGAGTAGTGGAAGTTTTGCCTTCTTTCTATTCTGTTACCTGCACCAAGCTTTCTGATCACTGGAGAAACAAAGTTTTAAGAATTCTCAGGGAAAAAATGCAGTGTATCAGAACCACCTCTGTGTGTCTGCAGGTAATTCAGAAACCAGAATTTCACTGTGCAGCACTGGACTCAGGGCAGAAAATGGTTTATTCACCTAAGAACTAACAAGCACTAAGAAAGAAAACCAGAGGCCTTCCCACCCCATGGGGTATTGCTTATGGTCTTCACTACTTTCACAGGGATATATTACTGGAAAAAAGAATTAATTTTCCCCACAACATTGCTAAAATTTTTCATCTAAACTTAAAAAAAAAAAAGAAGTAGCAGACTTTGCTTCTCCAGAGCTCACCGTGTAAAGGTTGCACTGAAATCTACTGTATACTCAGCATTTTGTATCACTTAACTCTGGTAACCAAAGTTCTTAGTTACTTCAAGCATTTTTTTCCATCTATGCAAACTACTGGCTTTGCAAGTAAAGTCAGAAATCCACAAGTTTGGCCAAGTTCTTCCTGTGTGTAAAGACCAGGTCTGCTAAATTTCACTGGCCACCGGTGAGATGTATAAGACACATTTATTCTTTGTGCTTCAAGGCCTTCATTGGCTTTACAGTACCCAGGTAATAATGGTTTATAAAGTTATTAAGGTAGAAACAACAGAACATCACAGCATGTTTGCCAGCTGAGTGAGTATCACCATTCAGTCACTTTTCCAAGTGAAATGGCAACTCAATTGTTACTATACAGCAGCAGGCTACAAATAAGCCAGTACATCTTTGGCAATTTTTTCCTAGAAAAAAAATTGCTGAAGTGTGAAAACACAAACGCAGAGATTTCATGAGGCATTTACAAAAGAATGGTATTTTGAGCCTAAGTTATATAATAATTAAAATTTCATGCCACCTTCAGTTTCAGTATTTAAATACAGTGTTTTGCTAATAGAGCATGCACTAAGGCATGTATTTACAGTGTCTTTGAGGACAAATACAGACATTCTATGACCTTCAGTTCAATCTTCTTAGATCCTCTGATGGCTTCTGTAGAAAGAAACCCTTTCATTCAAACCTCTGGATAAAATCCCTTCCATGGTACCTGATCCTCAAGCCAATAAAAAAAGAAAAGGAAATTCCAGGCTGGGATTTGGAGCAATGTTAGAGAAGCTGAAATGCTGCAACCTGGATTCCTTCTTACAGCAGAATAATCTGCAACCACCAGACTGGCTTTGCTCATGTATATCCCAAAAATCCCTCCTTTTGTTTTGAGTCCCAAGTTTATCAATTTCATAAATGTTGAGACCAACACCCCACCTGACATATACCAAAACATAGGAGAAAAATCAAACAGAAGAGAAAAGGGTTACAAGAGCAAAGCAAAAATGAAAAATGTAATATCAACCAGAGAAAAAGAGCAGTGTCACTTGGGGAAGAGATGTGCAGTGGAGAAGTCATCAAAATAAACTGCTTTAGGTGAAGATGAGACTTTGGAAAGGACTGTCTACACCAGTGACAAGTACAGGACTTTATCCAGCACAAGTACGAGACAGGAGCCACTCAGAAATAAAACAAAGGTACTAAGATTAAAAAAAAAAAAAAAAGTTTACTGTACATCCCCTATGTGAAGCGTGGCTGGTGAGCTCTGCAGACATCATGGGACAAGTTGCTTTTGAAAGGTAAGCACAGAAAAGCACACAGAAATGTACCATTGTTACACGTGAAATTGTTTACTTTTCTTCTGATCCCTTCTCTTTGTAGTCCACTGATATTAAGTTCTAAGAGGGCACCCTGATGTGTGTAAAGAATATCAGTTTTATTATTTATTAATGCCCCAGCAAGAAGACCACGTGAGCTTTCCCCTAGAAATGCTACCATTATTATTATTTTTTGTTTCTGTGCAAAATTGCTTTAGTTTTGCAACACACAGATGTGTGCATGTGTATTTTTATATTCACATACATGTGTGACTATCTAAAGATATTCTTGTAAAAAATATTAATCAAATCTCAGCACAAATTTGAATTTTAAGTTGTTTCCCAAAAGGGAATCATTTCAATATACTTGAGCACTTTCTCTACAGCAATTTCAGATTCTGTTAAGTATGAACTTGATCTCCAGATAATTAAATTCAATGCACCTGTTTAAATGCGACAGATGTGAAGTTCTTTCTGTAGCCAAAGCAGAGTAAATTTTCTCACTTACTGAAAAAATTTAATGACCAGATGTAAAATACAAGAATTTTCTTGAAAAGCCTCAACTGAAATTGACTTTTTTGTTGCAAAAGAAATCACCTGCAGGCTGTTCTTCCTGAGATCAGCTCAGGCAAGCAGCACTGTATCAAGGCAGGTCTAAGCAATTTCAGTTTTCTTCCTTGGCCCTCCAGCATTCAGAGTGTGTGCAGCATTAAGTGGCAACCTTCAGTACACAGGCACATGACCACTGAATTGCTGAGACAAGGAAAAGCTTAGGAAATTTCAGCCAAATTCCCTGCTTTGCCAGCAGCTGGGGCAGCAGTGGAAGGCAGCCAAGAGCAGTTAACTACAGCCAGAGCCACACTGCTCCCCAAGGCCAGGGAGACGAGCAGAAGCCCAGGAAGCAGGTACTGAACCCAAACATGCCTCCCTACAGACAAAAGGAATGGCAGAGGATTGTAACTCTCATTCAGCAATGTCAAACAGCTTCCTAGAGCAATCTCACATATAAATTCAGGTTTAAGTAACTCCAGTACCTGCACCTTTCTGGAGAGTCTTCTCTGTCTTTCCTTCGGAACTTGCTGATGGTGTCATCGATCGTGCTGCCGATCTTGTCACTGAGCTCCCCTAACTTATCACTGAATGGGAACGCTGACTTCTTATCCCATTCTTCATCCCATTTGGACTTGGGCTCAGGATCGTATCTTTCACCTGGTAAGACAAAGATAACAACTATCAGATACAAAACAAATGTCTGTGGTCTGTCTGACATGAGCTGTGCAAGTTTACAAAGCAAACTGGAAGCTCCCTCAGTGCTGAACCAACACTGTTACAGCAAGGCACAGCATGGAATGCCCATCATTAAGTGGCAGAAATGAAGATCCAAAGACTTTTGTTTATGACAATGACACAATCTCAATGCACAGCACATCAGGACACTGCTGGACTCTGCTGGAGAAGCACAACCAGCCCTGGCTGCAGAAGCAGCTGATCAGGAAGGGGACCTGGCACTTCTGGAACAGCCACTTCGTGCAGGATATTCCATTCCTGGCCAAGCTGTGTGATCACAGGGAAATCACTGGGGGTTTTATACACTGACATTAATACACAAAAACACAGTACCAAAATATTGAAAGAATGTGCATAACTTTTTGTTTTCCTTAGCAATTAAAAAAACCTTTTAAAAGAGATGAAAAAAGAAAAGGGAGTAAGGCAACTCACCTTTTCAAGGGCCACTGAATACCCTGAACATCTTTCCTGAACACTATTATCAAGAAATCAAAATTTTTTTCTTCTAATTTAGCATTCCAGACCTCCATACTGGTATCTTAGATCACAAACAGCTGCCAGTTTTACTTGAAATACACATTTGTTGTACAATCCCATCAAGGAAGTCTAAACCACTAAAGTCTTGTTTACTTATACACACACAGCCAACCTGAGTTTAATTCAACATGAAAAAACCAAAGACTTGACTAACAGAAGCAATGCACACTTTAACTTGTATTGTGATCTTATATCAGATCATCTGTTCAAAATACAGATGTATAAAGCAAACCAAACCAGCTCAGTTTTTGACAACATTTCTAGGCAAACATTTTAGATTCTGGGTTATCACACACATGAAAGAAGCCATTTTTTGTACATCTTTTAAAAATGTGAAACACTAGTGAATTTTTTTTTTTTACTTGGGCTGAGGTAAAAAAATTGAGTAGCAGAAAGGAAGAACAGTGAAATAATCACTACTTCAAGTTACACACAAATGATATTGCAGCTCATGTAATGTTCAAGGTGTATTCAATTAAGCCATTTTAATAAAACAGAAAACGATGGATTGCAGCCCTACAAGGTACAAACACTGAATGATTCCTGTCTGATAACATCATATTGCATAGGGTGTATTTTTTTAGCAAAGACATAGGTGCAAGTCTCCAGTGATATTTGTTTAGATCCGTAAAACTTTTCCAGCAGAGAACCTGCCACAAATCCATGAGATACTCAGTGAGATCTTTATCACTGGAAAAGGAGACACTGCTCAGAAATGTACTGCTGTTAAATTTTGCAGGAGAATAAAATGGCCTTATTTCAGTTTATGTCAGGCTCTCAAGCATTTTAATGCAGATTCCTTTAGAGGCGTTTTCCTGTGCAATAGAAGTTTTAAAATTAAAACAGACACTAACTAAGAGTTCAGTATTTTCAGGACAAAATAAACTAAGGAAAAATCTGAATACAAGCATTTTGTATTTAAATAACTAGAATCTTTTTGATTAGAAATCTCACCTGGGAAAGGGGTTGTTTAATGCTGCTAGAAAGATTTTTTTATTATTTACACAACAAATGAAGAAATAATTCAGAACTCTTTAGCACAAAAATTAAATACAAGACAAAAACTAGTCCTTTAAATTAAAAAACCTGAATGATACCTAAAGAGCACATGGACAAAGGCTTCAACCCAGCCTACAAGGATAGATCACGACTCTGCACAGAGAAGTCAAAAGATAAGCTCAGTGAAAGAACAGAGGGATGTACTCGAAGTACAAATACAGTGACTCATAAGTATTTCATAAAAAGAGAATCACCAGAATTCCAAGCAGGTAGCAAAAACCTAAAGGAATGCAGTAATACAAGAAATATCCTGCCTTGGAAATTTTCAACTGCTCTGCATATGAGGAAAAGGGAGAATGGAGAAGCAACCTGGCAAAAACAGGAGGGAACAGATCTAAGTTGAAGGCTCGCAGAGAAAAAGAGTGAAAAAACCAGACAGCATCAGACAGAAACAGGTGAAGTTTCAGCCCTGCACAGCTACTACTGAGTTCTTACAGCAAACCCTTCTCTCAAAGAACTCACCAATTCTAGCAAACCAGTGCCTTGTGCCACTGAGACTTTGGTACTCATCGCTTACTAACAGCACCCAAGGATTTACTCAGGCCAAAGAAAACACAGACTGGCAGCTGGATCATGGATGGCATGCTGGGATACATCAGATGCAAAAGCCAGTGCAAGCTCAGATCCCTACTACACACTATGGCAGGGACTGGGAGCAAGGAGGAAGCAGAGTACTTGGTGCCTATATCTAAAGTCAGATCTGACAGACCCCGGGAGACATGCAGAAAATCCACATATATCCTTCAAGGGTCTAAACCCTTGGTACTATTTGGGAAAGCAAAGGGTGGATTGTCAATCTCTGCCCAGGGAAGCCCAGTACTCACTGTATCTGAACCCTCCAACACTGTCTGAGGACACCCCAATGTATTTGTCTTTGTTCTTCTTTGCTTTCTTCCTCTCTTCCCGAAGCCGATCATCGTCTTGAGCAAACTCAACCATTTCTTTTACCTTCTGGCGGATGTTTATCCCCTGGTCTTTGCCATTCTCATCTGTGCAGACAATGCAGGACAGAGATGATGGATGGAAGATGGGAGGAAAAAAGGAAAACAGTAAGTAAGAGGCAGCAATACTGAACACCAAATTGATAAAAAACATTTGAATCATAAACACAGCAGTCAAAGATTTCATGGCTACTGCATGAGGGCCACTGCATCTGTTTAAAAGGGACCAATTACACAAAATTTAGATAAATGAGTTTGCACTGAATGGTGTACTTAAACATAGGAGAGATTAACAAAGACTGAGACAGAACTCGTATTCTCCACTTGAACAACTTTAACCCCTCAAAACATCACCCTTTTTAGCACAGTTTTTGCAAGTTTCATTGCAAGAACTCAGTCTCATGGCAAAACTGGTTTTTTGAAAAATTGCTTTCAGTTGGGAAGTACTATAAGCTAAATGTGCTCCTTTCCAGCCTTTTTCACATTCAAAACACACACTGGCCTTGCTGCCTTTGCACTGTAAATATTATTTGGTGGGAGGAAAAAACCCCAGCTTCAAACAGATGTGTGTGTTTTGGAGCTCTAACCTTTTCTTCCCATATGATTAAAGCTATTCCTTTACGGACACCACAGGGGACCAGTCTCTAGTGCATATTTTAATATAAACCCCAACACTCATGTTGTGTTGGTTCTGTTGTTATTAGCCAGTCTTTTCTGCAAGTTCTTGTCTTCACTAATTAATACTCTAGGGCCCCACGTCTTGGATTCTGCACTCTTCACACAACTGGCAACAGTCACATTTTAATTAGACTGGGGAAGCTTCTGAGCTGGTTCAGGTGACTGACAACTCCAACTACTGTTTTAATTTGCTTATAAGATTTTTCTATTGCTCACCTACAAAGTGGTAATTTTCCAGGGATCGCAAATCATAAATGTGTTCTCTGGCACTTGTAACAACACGCTCTGATCCATTCCTTATGAGGTAAGCTAGGAGCAGCAAAGACTATAAAAATACAAAGCACCTTATGATTGCATGAACAAAAACTCTACTTTTTTTTTTTTTTTTGGTAAAAACCCCAAACCCACCCCCCCCCCCAAATTAGTAAATAATAAGACTTTCCCTTTTAAAATAAATTGTTATTTTATGGTTCCCATGGAAAAAATCATCTTTTCCTCACGTGGATCTTTTGCTCTTTCGACTATCAAAACTGTATTTTTAGAACTTTAGCTTGTTACTACTAAATCACAAGTAGTTACCTTTATCAGCTACTGCTTGTCTTAAGATAAAGCAGTAGCAATTAAAGTGAAAAAGTTAACCTGTGAAATGAAGCATTTTCTTTTGCCTCTTTTGTTCACAATTTTCCAGTGGCTTTCACTGAAAGGCAACTCCTACAGGAATTTAAGAAGCCTTCTGCAGGATGCAGTGGATATACAAAACTGCATTTCAGGACAATTTTAGACAAGTGACAAAACAAATGAAGTTTAAATAATACTTTAATTTCAGTTCTTTATGTTGAGGATGTATATCTAGAAAAAAATAATGCACTTTCTCTGAAGTAGTGCCTTTATCAGCTAAAACTATAATTTTATTTCAACCAATCCAAACCTGATAAGCAATTCCAAGAAGTCTTTATAACATTAAGTAGCTATGTGTGATAGCATTAAATATTAATTTCGATTGTACTTCAGGGAAAACAATTACTATGACTACAAAACATCAAGCACCTGTGAAAAGCACAAACCATGCTTTAGAATTAATTGTGCCTTGCGACAATCCTGGCACCAAGAAAAACAAAATATAACCCAGTCTAATACATCAATTCTAAAAAAGGAGGTTATATTTGCATAATTCAGTGAACACTGAACACCACTTTAAGTGCAGCACGACACAATCTCAAGCAAAAAGTTTCTGTACCAAAGACAAGAAAAATGCAAATGACTCTGATCTTTTCCAAAACACAATTAGGACATAAAAGTGTCATGTAAAATCTGCAAGGGAATTTGGCCCACTCAAAGTTAAATTACAGTTTTTAAAGCATTACAAATTGGCAGAAAATTAAGATCAGTTTGCATTTTATTTCAGGTATTTCTGAATTCCTTCAAAAATGTTTTCCTGATAACACAGCAACTTAACATCTCCTTCTCATGGAGCTCTGTAACAACTCCTTTGGGTAGATTTAAACCGTGAGTGCTACTCTAACACCTGAATAGCAGCAAAATGGAATTGCTCTGTTGTGTTCATTAAGCAGCATCTTAAACACACTTCTAAAACCAGAAATTCTGTGGGTTTTTTCATACACAGCATTTGAAAGACACCTTTGACTTCACCAACAGAATTATAACACATAGTTAGGGAAGAAATTCTAGGTTGCAAGTGGAGAAAGTGCTGCAGGATTATCTAAACAAGAACTCCAGCAGGACACTGCACGAGCACCAAGCCTTGATCCTTACACACCTTATAAACTCTCCTCCAGTTCTTTTTGTTGTCTTTCAGCATCCGAGTCCACAGCATGTTCATGAGTTCTGGGAACTGCTCGTACATAAACGTAGCCCTACAGAACGGAACAAAAGCAGCACAGAAATGTTGTTTTCCCAGGTTTGCCACAAGAGCTTGTTCAGACTCGGGGCTGGCAGTAGATGGCAGGAGTGATCTAAGCCCAGGCACATGGGCTGACACTAAAGGGAAAAAGCTGTCCCTGTTTTAACTCCTAGATCAGTCATTTACATCCCAGGACTACAAAGGAAAAGAGCCATTCTAAAAATCTGAGGCAGTAAAAGAACCTTGGCTAATTTGTAATGAAAATAACATTGAATATGAATAATAATACCCTAATAACCACTGCCACTAATCAAACATGCAACTTCCAAACTGATTTTAACCCCCCCAAAAAAAGCTCAAGGAATAATTTGACATGTTTTGCTGTTTTTGGAAAAGTTGCAAGAAAGCGCTTTGAAAATAAATATTCCAAAAAAGTCAGCTACATTGAAAGAATTCTGAAGAGACATAAATGAAAAATCAAGAATTTAAAAAAAACCTGGGCTTCATTTTTTGTTTGACAGTTTTCAACACGTTCTATGATTATGCACTAAAAAACTTGAGACTTTATTTACAGGAACTTTTCGGCATTATCAGTCTGAATACCACAGAGTTGATTTAGCATCAAATTTCACATTCTTATATAAAATGTACCTTTCTTTTCTTCATCACTGAGTCAAATTATCACTTACTTGGCAATCTCTCCCATGAGTTGCCCTGAAGGTCCCCACGGATCATCATTGGTTGCTTCTCGAACCTTAGACTCTATTTCTGAATAATTCATAACCACATTGGTGCTGCAAAGGAAAAAAAATTCACACACATGAAGATTAGCATCAAAACTGAGAAACACATGAAAACTTAATAATGACACTAGTGCGTATCTCACTTAATGAGATACCTCTACAGAGTGGGAAAGAAAACAGCTTTAGTGCACAAGTTACCCTGAGGACACTATACACCACATTTAAGTTATCTTTAAGAAGGGTTTACTATTCTATTAGTCTTCAAGACTACAGATGAGAAACTGGGGATTACATTACAGCTGGATTCAGTCCAGTAAAAATGGCTTTGGGTCAAATTAAAATCCAAACCAAACCACCAGAGTCAAAGCTGATAGCTTCTGCAGCAAGGTATGGTTTGCTTACAGGTTTGTAACAGTAAAGTTATTTGCAAGAGGCTTTATAACTCAATCAGAAGCAATTTTTTTGGAATGATGCTACAAGGGAAATCCAAGAATATCAGTACCAAACAGGTGTTGGTGAAAAACTAACAAATAAAAAAAATCACATGGAAGACTAAAATAAGGGACATGAGATTCACTAGAAAGTCTGTTTCCTAGCTTGCATTTAATTAATTAAGGGAAAATAGCAAAAGAGAAGCTGCAGAGCACTCAAGTACAATTCCAGCGATGCGAATGCTGCAAGGAGCTCAGGCTGTCTCTTTGAGAGGTCACAGAAAAACCTCACTTGGAATTTTTTTTCCATGATGTCAATATTAAAATAGTAAATAAGTGATCTTTTTTAAAAATTAATCTTTCAGACTGGTAACACAAGAGCCCAGCAACCTCCTTCGTGCCCCTAAAAGCATCCAGATGTGTTTGATAACACAATCATTTCCCTCATCTTTTAGGGTGAGTGAGCAGCCCTCAAATCTCACTCAGAGTGAGAACGTTTGAAAACTGCTCTCTGCTTGTGGAGCACCAGAACTCACAACAGCCATGAAATCAGCAGTGAAAGGAGACCTGGTGGCCTCTGCTTTCCCTTCATACCCAGAGTGTACTGAAACAAAACATTTACACCTATCATGTCAGAAGTTTGAAAGTTTACTTCAAAGTACATCACACAACTGATTCAGAAGCTAAGAAAAACCCCTTTTGAGTACTTTCAACACAAATCAACCCACAAAGACAAATTAATTAAACTGTAGGAAATATCTAATTATTCATAATGCAATGTGGAGAAAGCATTTGCTGCTTAAAAACCTCTTTTAAACCTGAAAGATCTAAAAGAAGAAAAAAAAAAATTCAAGATGAAGAGCCCAGCAACACAGTTATCCTGTTATCCTTGACTACTCCTGCCCATGTAGGAGTTTGCACAAAGCAGCATTCAAGCAACTCCTGCTCAATTTTACTTGGCATAAGGATTGCAAAGATCTTGGAACTGGGAGTTATAAACAGCAGAAACAAGAATGAGATCCCCTTAAGTCTGAAAGGGGACACAGAAGGTAATTGTTAAAATAGAATAAAATTTCTGGACTTAATCTTGGATTCTCAGCATGAGAATTCCTGCTGTCAGATCCTGATGTATGATTTTATTCAACTTTGTGTCTAAAGAGAGCATAAGCTACATGACTGAATAAATAATCAGCAAGCTCACAGAACCTATCCATATTACAGCAAGCATGTAAGAACACAGCAGTAGTTTGGTACAACAGCAATTAAGGTTTTACAAATTCATTTATGCTGAATGCACCTCAAGCTTCTGTTTCTGGTGTTTTCTTTACTGTACGTACAAATGTAAACCAATCCCATCGTTATTTCCCACATGCATGGAAAAAACACAACCCCAAAGCTCCAGGCTTCAGGATCTGCAGCTTCCAGCACACTGGTGCCCTTGTCCGAGGCAAGGAAAGGCAGGGAACTGAATGGAAAGGTTCTGCTTGTTTTTATAACCCCTCCTTAAGCATTTGTTTGAGAGACTTGATGGAGACTTGGGAGGGGGAAGCATAAAATGAAGTATTTCCTTAATTTCTTAGAGCAAAGAATTTAAGAATGGAAAATGCTTGAAGAGATGCAAACTTAGTGTACAAAAATAAATGGCAGCATTGGCTGTGCAAGAGCCCAGAGCACGTGGCTAAAGCAGCAGTGCGGCTGGGAGGGGGAAACGGAAGGAAAACAAGGGAAATTAAGTAATGCCAAGAGAAAAAAAGGTGCAGTTAAGCCTCTTTAAGTACAGAAACATGCTCGACTTCTAAACCCGTGCTGCAGAAAAGTTATTGTTCTCAGCAACTAGGAGAAAGCTCTTTTATAAACGCCAAGCTGAGATCTAATGGAATGAAACGTTCCAAACCAAAGCATCTTAGAGCCACATTTAATTCAGCAACAAATGTAAACTTCGAGGAGGGAAAAAAAAACCTCACTGTTGTATAGTTTGGCATCATTCCAGGTCACTTAAAAATAACCATTTCTAAAAAGGTGGAAATACAGTTTTATTCTTCCTTTCCCATGTTTTCTATGGCCCTCATTCCCTGCCCTACCCATGATGCCTGTGACCTTTGCAGCAAAAAAATAATTTATGTCCAGATGTGAAGGGAAAAAGTGACTAGCTTGATTGCCAAGACTTCCTGTGATTGATATAAATTTAATATCCGAGGACACTTTCCGACACCAGGGGGGGCTCTCTGATTAGTTTATCCTGGGCAGCTTCCAGGGAATCGTGCTGGATCGCATGGACAGGCTGCTCTGCAAACAAACGGCCGTGCAGCTCTCGGGGCTGACAGAAAGGAACTTCTCAGGCAGTGCTTAAACCCCCTCTTATCTGCCAGACTACATCTGGATTCACCCCAAATCGTTCAGAGAAACTCTGCACCACTGGAATCTCGTGACAAGAACATTTACAGAAACTTCTGACGTGGACAAAGACATTAAGCAGGAAAGTACATTTTGAAAGTTACATCCAAAATCAGGGCACAGCGATAAAGGGGTTGACATGAACATCACAAACCATTGCATCCTTCTGTGTCTTACATTTAAGTCTATCAAATCAGATTAATGATAACAGATTTTTACCCTTTATTGTACCCCTCACAAGTTATTTCAGTATAATTTTCTTTTTAAAAAAATAAAATTGTTTTCAAAAGCCAAGAGAGGGCACTGTCACATCTGTGTGGAACAAGCAACACTGTGACAGTCAGCAATATGCTTTTAGTTTTCTTGCAACTTTAAATGTTTGCATCTGCAATTTACAGCAACACTGAACAGGTAGCTCAAGTCTGACACTAAATCTCTCTATGTGAATAAATGGACATTGCTAATGAAGTCAGTGGGTAACAGCTGTAAATACCTGACCATCTCCAGCTGCATCAGAAAATAAGACATTTCCCCTTAAAGAAATGTTTTACATGCATTTTATAATCATTTGACATATACTGAAAATTAATAGTTCTACCATGTATCCCTGAAATCCTGCTCTGTCCACAATTTCGTCTGCATTTTTCAAGGAATTCAATCATTTGTAAACAGCTTCAAATATTAAGTTACATTTTGAGATCTATACTTTTGAGATAAAGGTGTCATAACCTACAGTGTGCTAGAACTCCAGAAAATAAGCAAGACAGGAAAAGCAGAAGCAGCACATACCTCAGCTGTATAATTTGAGGTAACAATGATGTTTAGCTGGTACTAGGGAGAACAAGCAGGCAGCAAGAGGGAACAAGTTCTGTACCTCCCTTATAAAATTCAGACCAGAAGATCTATGAAGGTGTAGCCAAAACATTCATCAATATCTGCCACTTCAACCTTTATAGTTGCAGTAGTCTGAAAGCACTTGAACTTTCAGGCAGGAAGAGGATAAAAATCCTACAGGTCTGAGATTGTCCTCAGCACCATTCTTTGAAACAGGGAAATGAAAGGCAGCTCGTGGATGGCCTGCATGAAAATAAAACCCTACAGACCACGGGACCACTCCACAGATGACACACAAAACAGGCACACTTTAAGAGCAGCCCTGTCTTCCTGCTCCCTATCAGCAGATACTGAACATAACCCCCAATGTGGACATAAGTACACATGACCACTAGTAAGTGACAAATGTTTCTGCAGAAAACTTCTGTCTATGTTTGATTTCAACAGACTCCAACAGATATATCTGCCTACTCTGCTCAGGTTTCTGATTTTACACAACACATGAATCAAGCTGTAATGCTCAGAAGGACAATATTAATGGGCATGAGGTATATTCTGCTCTCAGTAACATATTAGTGCTTCATCACTGTTGGGGTTCCATCCCCCCCCCACCAATATCCACAAAATAATTACTGAAAAAAGAATTTTTTTTCTATTCCAGACCAAGAAATTATTTTTAAAACCACTTTTATGCTGGCAAAGTAAAATCACTGTACTTCCACCCAAGACGTGAATAAAAAATTAAATAAACACTACATCCTGAATTGAAATGTTTGTTTCAGAGTGAACATCTTTCATTGTTCAGGACCACGAGGTGTTCTCTACAGATCCATATGCTGTAACTGAAGTCAGCTCAATTATCTGTTAGGAGATTACAATCACTTATACACAACTATAACTGTACTGCTTCTAGTAATAGCTTCCAACTGGTAACATCACATTTAGTTTTGTTGTGCCTGAACTAATTATCCACATCAATCACCGCTGGTTCCACACCGAAAAAAAATCCCACCCTAATTCTCTCTACACTATATACCTTGAACCAAAAAACCTCTGTCAGTCGAGACACAAGGCTCTGCAACACAAATGGAAGGGTATTTTCTCAGCTAATGTCTACTCTAAAATTAACCCTCAAACAACAGTCTATAGCAATGATTTACATACACTGCCAGCAAACCTGATAAAGGAAAAGATGCAACAATTTTTGTTTATGTGATTTAACACTTTGGTGAGAACCCTGGATGCAGCACAAAGCACTAGGAAGAGTAAATATTTCAGTGTCCATGGTTTTCCTACAAGAACATCACACAGATATTTCTACTCCACGCTCCCCAGCATCTCCTCTATCTTCCACATTTTCTCCATGGTCAGTGGTGTTTTGTTCCCTCACCACCCTGACAGTACATTCAAGTGCAGGAAATCACAACTCCCAAAGGAAGCTTGCAGTTCATGGCCAGATTCTGGAGCAATGTTTTTTTGAAGGAACTATCCCTAAGATAATCATTCATCAGGAAAGGAATAGTGTTACACCTCAAATTTTCAGATCTTCAAACATCACAAACTCAGCATTCTGTATGAATGTTCAAATACCAGCAGTTTCTTAAACATGCAGAAACCTTTCAACAGCATGTGCAGAGCAAATCTGCACTTGAAAAAATAAGCACCATGAGAAAAGAAGGTATTTATACACTAAAGGTAATGAAAGAATAATAAATATCTATCCATCCATCCATTCAGAATGGAACTTACTTGAAAACATATTAAGGAATCAGGAAGCCTAACAGATCTTTGCCAGTGTTTCTGCACAAATGTAAAGGCCTTGAACATGCCCCGGGGCGAGAGTCAGAGCACTCCATTAAAAGCATCGTCAGGATTAGAGCTGCTATTGATGTGGGTGGTGTCACCGAGGACACAAGCACAACTCTGGACATCAGATCCACAGAAGATTTGTGAAATGCCAGCTCTAATCTTATGACAACTAAAATAACCAGAAGCCACAGAGAGGAGACATTACAACAGTTTCTTTATAGTGATGATAAAGGTATTGGATTGGACAGGGTGAGCCTAATTAAAAACACTTCTCAAGCCTCTGGGAAGCTGCCCACTGTGCTGAGGGACTCGGCCGCAGGAACAAGAAACCTGGCTACACAGTTAAATTTTTTTCAATGTATATTTCAGACCAATTACATTATCATGTATACATGGGACTCCTATGTGCATAATATTATGCCTTTAACTATTACACCAAGGACACCACTGGATTATGCACCTTCTGTTTTCCTTTTTCTTAAATTTTACAACTGGGAACACTAAAATACAAAAAGCTGAGATGAGAAACTTTGTACGTTTTACCACCATTAATAGTTTCCAATGAGATACCATTCTGCAAATATCTGCTTGAGGACTAAGCGCAGAAGAAAAAGAAATTCAAGCTTTATTCACATGTATGTACCATACATCCAGTATGAACATTAATGCTATTCAAACAAACAGCAACACTAAAGAATTTTTTTTTTTTTAAGAAAGTAATTAGTCTGTTAGAGCAGGCAGGGTCTGGATAAACAGAGGACAAGAGAAGCTCTGTTACTATACAGCACTATGAAGTGTGGTGCCAAAGTCTTACAAGAAGCAAATATTTTAACCTTTTGTTATTTAATAAGACAAAACAGACACAACATGATTTTATCTTTTGAATAACGTGTTTAACATTATCCTTTCAATAGGCAGTCTCACATACTAATACTTTAATCTCATTCTTTTAGTAATTTTGTTAGCAGTTTCCTTATTTTTAGAAAGTCTTCTCTGTGTTTCCTGTGACTTTCACAGTGAACAAAGGCAAAGCACACTTTAAATTTGGTCAGGACAGAACAGATGTTACTGACTGAATCAAATCTCATCACCTCACTTTGAGCAAAGGAGACCATTACAGTAACAGTGCCTGCATTCCACATGGACAAACCTCAGTAAGGAAACAATTCCACAGCTCTGTGCTGGTGCTTCTTGGATCTAGAACTGAACGGGTTGCATTATCCAACCAAAAAGGCTCATAAAATAGTTAAGAAAACATTAAGATACAGCACAAGGGAAGTTGGCTTGAACTGAATAAGGAAGAACACACGCACATGGTTCATTTATTCACCTTTCCTATCTCCATCTAAACATCCCCACTATTCCTATGGAAAGGCATGCAGGTGAAGTGCTTTCTCTCAGGGATGGTGCTTTACCAGCACGGTGGTAGCTCCAAGTAAAGCCCTGAACGAAGGCAGCAGTAACTCACACCTGGAGGCCGAGCCACCTCCCTGTCCCTGCAGCTCGAGCACCGCCTTTGTCTCCAGCAGCTGATTTTCCCAACAGCTCAGATGCTGCTCCCCCTCGGCTGAGAAGTCGCAGTCACCGACTAAGACAAGATGGGGACCCACGAGCTACTGCTCACACGACCCACGGTGCATGTTTTAGGAATATTATACAAATGCAACAGTAGCAATTTGTTTCCAGACTTCCCAAAAATCAGAAGAGAGGCTGACAACTTAAGGCAAAATTACACTAATGTATAATGTAGAGCTGCTTCCAGATATTTGAGATTGTAGCTGTATTTGTTCTTCAAAGAGTGAAGGATTGAATGCACTATATAATGAGCCAAGTGAACATTCAACATCTAGAGAAGAGACAAGGCAGGCCCAGGCAATATTTTCACAACACAGCCATCGAGAAGACCCCCACCCACAGACACACACGCATTTAAGATGAAGGCCTCAGAGAGGAGCGAACATCATCTCATCCTCACCATTCAACTCCTATGAGTCATGCTTCTGAACTATTTTTAGTATCTAGATTAAAAGGTTCCTGTAAGGGAGGGGTGGAAATAGAGGGAAAGCTTTCGAGAATGCAAAGAAGTTGCTTTAATATTAAATGATCCTTTTTTAAATTGTGTGCAGAAGTTAGTTCAACTACTGAGAACACACAGTAAATAAAAAAGCTACACAACTTGCCTGAGTGCAGGACACATCTCCCCCACTCCCAGGTGTGGGAATCTTGGCATCTATTAAACTGTTAATTAGTTTCCAGAAACACTTTTGCCAATTAAAAAAATCGTTTAATACTTTTCCATCTGGGCATGAAATACTTTCAACAGAGCATTTGAATCGGTGAGCTAAAAAAGAACCAATCCCGATCCGCACAGCGCCACCCCCCAAACCACGAGAGGCCAGGACACAGAGCAAGCAGCACCCCATAACCAGGGGCAGCATCTGTTAACTCCACTTTTTTCTGTGAGCATCCCTTCCTTCAGGCTCTGAGGGATTTCAGATGACCACTGGTCAAACTTGTGTTCCAAGAAACTGAAAGGATTTAATACAAAGTCGACCAGAAAAACACATTTCAGGATGAGATTTCACTACCCTATGACACTCTGTTACTCGGTACCTGAGAAAGCTCAATGTGCAGGCTGACTCACAGAGAAGACATCATTTATCCACCTGTTATCCCAAACAACACAATGAATATTAGGAATCTATGCACCTAATGCTATTAACAATTATTCAGAGAAGAAGACATTAATCGCCTTCCAAATAACAATGGTGCTGCTCTTCCCTTCAGTGAACTCATATATTCACCCTCAGCCAGCCTCTCTCATCTTGTTGGGTGAAGACAAACTAACTAAAAAACATGTAACAAACTTAATGCATTTTCATTTTGCTCCTGTCAGTAATGTCACTTTTGTTATAAAACATGCAGCTTAGATTTAGAGCCTTACAGATAAAACATATGGATACCAAATAGGAAGCCAGCAGTCCACATTCAACGAAGAAACAGATGGGGACCCATCTGCCAAAATGCCTGGTGAAATACCCCAGGTTACAGAGAGGTAACAGCATAACATTAGTGATACTTGACCATTTGAAGTTATTTATTTTTCAGCCACTCCTCAGAACCATTACAAATATGACACTAGTCAATTTAGTCCATGAATGCCAGGTATTGTTCCAGACCTTCTATGCAAGGAGCAGTCATACTTCTGGCCAGCGATACAATCTTCATTATGTACAGTAGGATTTGAAATACATTTTCAGCTTTTCAAGTTCAGTTTCATAATTTATGTGGCAGATGTGCAAGGCAAACTGCACAGAAAGAGATAAGCCAAGAAAAACATCCTGGTGGCCACAAATGAATTACAACTTGTGGGAGGAAGGAACTATAAAGCTATTTCCTGTGCCTTACAACTTCTAATCACAAAAGACTACCAAGTAAACAAAATAGCCCAAAATCCACCAAACACACTGTCAAAAAGAACAGTGACTTTAAAAATTAAATTGCAGCCTGTTAGAGAACTCAGATCTCTCACTTACAGAAACCAACACTGCACCTTACTGAAGTCCTCCCTTTTAAAGTTCCCCCTTCAGAGGTTCCCCAGTTGCAGAATGCTATATCCTAAATGGTTTTGTAATTGCTTGCTACAGCTGAATTATTTTTTGCAGATGTTGGGAACATGAAGCATGGGAACATGGCAGTTTTAAAGTGTATTTGTGCAAGGAACAAACACTTCCTCCCCCACTTGATTTAAGACTGATTTCACCTCTCCTACTGCAGATTCCCTGCAGTATGTCAGTGTTAATACTTTCACACTCTTATATAAAACAATCCCTTGTGGTTCACCAACAGATACACGGCTGCTTTATGTATCTAATATGTGGTAGTAAATAACTTCTCAAACTCATCAAGAATTTTGTTGATATTATTGATTGTGGATTTGTACCACCTCTGTACGAAGTGCATCTTCATTTAAAGTCCAGACCCACTCCTTCATTTCCCCATTTTTTATGGGAAATTTTTATTCCAAACACCCACCCTCACATTCTTCAGTTACCCTCCCCTAAACTTCATCGATTATAGACTATCTTCCCTTCTAATGCACATTTCTGCAGTTCCATTTTTAAAGGCTTAACATTGTTGTCATTTTATTATACTTAATTCAAAAAACATTCTTTAAAAGGTAACTTATGAAAATAAATACTACATTCCAGCAAGTAGAATGAATCAAAATATTTCCTTTTAACTTACATAGTAAGAACACTGTAATAGTATCTCCACTGGTTTTCAGTACTAGTTTTTAGGTCACAGTTTTAGTTGAAATTACAGGACAATTGCACCTAAAGCATTCTTGTTACAAATCAGATTAAACTCAAGCACGAAAACCAATTTCACAAATAAGTGGAAAAAAGCTGCCATTGAGGCCACACTTGACACTTTGGTGGGACACTTACACACTGAACAGCAACTCTGGTTTTGATTCAGACATAAAAACAATGCTGCTACTGCCCTGCGCAGGTTTTCAGTCTCCTTGACTCATGCAAGCTTCCATCTGGCACATCACATTGGAGTCACTGCTTTGCAGTTCCTATCCCTGTGCATTTAACCTCTTTCAAAGTTCAACATGCCATGGTTGAACACAATAGCAGCTGTATAGTCAAAAAAGAAGTGGACATACAAAATTTGTGTAACCTTTTGTAACTGCAGAACTAAAGAGACCTCCAGATGCACGCTGCAATCACATGACTCAATTTACTATTGCTCAATCTTCACACTTATTTTGTTACTCTGCCCCTTACACTTCAGTTTTTTTCCTCTGTAACGAACAAGCTGCAACAATTTTTACTTTTTTTGTTTTTAGACTTAACTACATCTCGTTATAGAATTCAGACTGCACTGCAATCTTCAAGAGTCAGCAAATGCCATCATGCATTTTCCATTATGTGCTTTATCCTTAATTTTCCCCTATGTGTGATCTAATCAGGTAACACTACTCATACTGGAAACAAAGGTTTGACCAAGTAGGACAAAGAATGAGTGAAATCTAATCAAAACCACACTTTTGTAGAATGCTTTTTACGTAAGTAAAATATGAGAATAAAAACGGCAATCCCAATAAACCCTGCTAGACAATTACAACATATAACTAAAATTTAAACACATTATTTTGGGAGAGACTGAAGCACTCCTCGCCATAGCTTGCACCCTCCAATCAACTGTGTTTCTTTGGATTTTGCAGCATTCATGTAACTTCAAGAGTAGCTTTCCCTGAGGATAAAAAGCTGGTTTCAGATGTTTATAAGGTGGCATAAGTCCTCTTCCAAGTACGTATCAAGTACTACTGCCTTCCTTGTATGCACACAGAATTAAGAGAACCACATTCAAGTCCACAGCTCACGTATTTAAAGAAATCTTTGACAGATAAAGAGACTCACAAGTACTCCCAGCCACTGAGTTTTCAGGATTAGGACACAGTATTTTAAAATGCTGAGAGAGAAATATTTACAAGAAGGATAAGGTCTTATCCTTCTTTCAAAACAATAAACAAAAGGGGTAGAAATTTTCAGAGGACAAGGAAGTTGTAGCTATGCTCAACATGAGGCAACAATAAGCTTTGAAGCTGTGCAACTTCAACTCACTTGTGTACCTCAGTCTTCCTATTTCTGACCACAAAAAATTTTGAGAGTGACCTGGAATGGAGACAGAAAATAGGGAGGAAAAAAAAAGAAACCAAGAAACCAACCTCACAGAAAAATAATACTAACAGTAGGTATGACACTTCACACTCTCCCAAATGTTCTCTAGCGACCTCTGTATTTAAGAAGTATCTCCTAATACCTGAGGCTTTCAGAATTTCAGAAGAGGTGGCATTAGTGCTTTAAGATGATCCCCAAAAGGTACCACTGCTCTGACAGGCCTCACTCACCTCTAAAGCTCCTGCAGTTCTGGGCTCTTTGTAACTGGTCACTCACTGTTCATGTGAAATGTGTTCACCAAAAAACTTTGTACCAGACTTTTCTGACACCATGAAGAGCTTCTAACAGTTCTAAGCTTACAGGAATGCACCAACTGGCCAAAGAAACCTCCTGATGCCACACATGCTTGAAGTGTATTAGCTGAGTAGTTACAGGTAAGAGATTTTACTCGGAAAAGCAGGAACATTGCCTGGGTGTCATTGCACCTTTGAACAGCACAGATCTATTCAGTGCTACGAATCACAATGAATCCTAAATAATCCAAATTTTCCCTACTCAAAGAACTGTTTCAATTATTTGTCTGAGTCTTTGGTGAGGACAGAAGAATGCACATGCAGTTATATGGAGTTTAATATTGCCAAAAACCCACACCCCCCTACATTAATGGTCCATACTTAATGATCCTTGTAGTTTCAGCTATCCCTTCATTGCAAGCTGAGTACCATTAAAACACTGCCCTAATTCCAAATTTATTACAAATTAAGCATTACTCTAAACACATGCTTGCTGTTCCACCAGGGAGGGCTGATTAAAGTTTAAACAATGCAAGCACTGAAGCTTTTAACACACAGACTGATCATTCTGTGCTGCCATAGCATCACTTTGGCACCGTGACATCCCCTACACCCCTGTACTTTGCAATATCAACAATCTTCTGTGACCATTTTTGAGGAATAAACCTGAGTACAGGTAACTCCTCTAAGCCAACAGTAAGCACCTGTTACAAGCTCTTCTCTGATCAGATTTAAGGGCAAAGTACAGGTAAGAGGAACAGATCTGTCTGGAGTCTCACTCTGGAAGTGCTGCCCTGTTGCCTCCAGACCTCCAATTCCTACCAGCTCCTCACCCTGGCTCTTCAGGCTCAAGGCAGCCAGGGTCAGACAACAGCATCCCAACTGCACATAAATCACACACATTGAACATACTCAACCTACAACACAAGCTGCTCTCTATCCCTAACACCCAGACTGTCTGTGAAGGGCTTGCAGCTTCCTCCTGCCTTCAACTACACAGCTGTAACTCTGCAGAGCTCCCCATTCCCTCGGTGTGGTAGCAAAGTATTGCCACCACATCACCTAGGAAAGCCTGGGACATGTATCTCATCAACAAAGCATGGTCCAAGCAGCAGGTGAAGCAATTAAACTAAAGAAAACCTTCAACTGCACTTTTAATATGGCCTTGTGCCCTGGAAAATGTCCTAAGGCTGAGGCAGAAGCTGAACTGCATTTCTGAGCAGGAAAAAGGAAGAGGAAACAACAGCTTATACAAAGTAATCAAATTGCAGGTTCATAGGCAGTTGTTTTCCTTCATTTATGCAAATGTATTGCAGTGGAATTGCTAGGCAGGAGGTATTCAGGAGGAGTGAGAAATGCTTGAGAACACTGCCTTTATCCTGGCTATTATAAAGTGAAGTGCATTATCATTTACTAAGCTTATTTCTAAGCTTACAGGAATTAATTCTACAGTTGCTATTGTCTGCAAAAAACCCCAAAATGCACCACCTCAGCATCAGATTTCAGACCTTTTATTTCTGGAAAATAATTAAAATAAAATCAGAAAATGAACACTGATGTCACTACAGAGAAGCTGATCAGCCTCTTCTCAAAACCGGTTCCTTTCTGTCTCGCTTGTTTGCTATTTGAAGCTGAAAACAAGAATTATTCCATTATTCCATGAAGAGCTACAATACCTGCTACACTCAACAGCTCTAATGCACCTGCAGAATTTCCTTTCATATCCAATACTGAAGTTCAATCCAGAAGACCATTAAATGTCAGACAATTTAAGGAAGATGCTGACTTTATGTGAGATTACATGGAATATGTCTGGATGCAAGAAACTTATTTCTTGACTCCACTGCACACAGACAGAGAACACACAGACATCTGTTTCAGTGTCTCCAAAACTCTCCTCTCCCTCTTCCCAGGAAGGAAGCTATTCAAAACACCAAACCTTTCCCTGCATCTCACCTTGCTAACAAGAAAGAACAAGAAATTCAACATGTTATAATAAAATTGCAATTAAGACTTCGCAGTCTCACAGCAAGTACTTTGTACACCTTTAGCATAAGCAGGGCTGTGCAAGGGGAAACCTTTTCAGCATCATAATCTGACAATGTCAAAAGATGCCCATTATATTGTGTAAAGAGTAAAGACAAGCGTGCAGTGATAATTCTGCAGAATAATCTGGGAGCATCCAAGATTTTACAGGTAGAGACAAAATACAGTCCTCTTCCTGAACTTGCTCTGCCCTCAGGCCTTTAGTCCTGAATTGCCAGTTCCTAGGAATGGCACAATTATTTAGTTTTTAGCCAGTAAATTAAAAAAACCCACAAAAACAACAAACAAATACTTCCCTACTTCAGAGCCTTCATCCATTAATAAGCCTGAATTACCACATTTCTTCTCTGCTACAAGTTTATCCAAGAATAAAAAGTAGTCACCATAATCCTAAACAGACTAAACCTACTTAAAACCAACTGTCTTTAGCCATTCCATTTTCCATGAAGGCAGGCGACAACCTAGCAGTCCTTCTGCTGCTGTGTCAAGCAGCTGGACAAAAAAACTTCGGTTAATAGTTAATGACAAAGTGTCGTTCCATAGCTATTCACAGCTGAGTATCCAAAAATGGGCACGAGCAGTAAGAACACACCCTTCAGAATAAGTATTGCAACAGCAATGTTATATTAACATTATTCCATTAAAATTTTCAGGTTGGGATCTCACATTAACTAGAAAGTGTAGCTTGGCAAATAAAAACCCCACAACTTCAAAGACGTGCATTTTGACTGAAAGCAAGCGTTCTTTTGTGAAATGAGTCTGGTCAATTACAGACAAATTAACTTTCAAAATTCCAAGCCATGTTTATTTGTGGAGGATAATGATGTTTCCTCTCCTTTCATAGGTATCCCTTTGTTGAACTGGTTCCTCCAGGAGATCAAGTAACTCATGTCCTAAAAAGGTAACAGGAGCCGTTCCATTCGCCTCAGAGACCCAGTTTCTGGTTCCTGTCCACACAGAGATGATAATTTCAAATGACACCGAGTATTTGCAACAAACAAATTTCACAATGGCTCAACACAGGCACTATTTATTTATTTACTCACTAATGGTAAGATTACTGGATTTTTCTGAGCTAATGTCTGCAGTTACAAGAGTTACAGTTACTGTGTAATTAACAAAAAAACAACACTGGCAGTCTAAAGGCTGACTGCACTTGCCAATTAGGAGTCTATTAGCACCACGTTTTCAAGCTGTCTCAAGAAATTCATCTGTTTGCTGCAAAGAAAGCTAGAACACTGTGATAGAAGTTAACTCATTTAGACAATGAATACCTCTGAACAGAGTTTCCGCCACACTCTTCACATGGTCATACAGAGAAACAGTTTAAATAATTAAGTAATTGTCAAAACAAAGAATAATTACAAGTGACAGCAATTTTTAAGATATCAGCTCTATCTGTAGATGTTACCAAGACTGATTTATTTTTCAGAAGACGCATTCACCTACTGCAACTCCAATAAAATTATCTAAGGTTATCAAAAACCTTTTTCTTCTCTTCACATCCAAAATGGTCTCACAGAACCCTTCAACTGAATAGTCTTGTAGGATGTAAAACACAAAACACACACCTCCAAAAAATCACACAGGGAGGTATTTGTTTACTAAGTATAAAGTAATGTCTTGAGAGGAAACACTGAGCACAGTCTGTAACCTACATTAGGATGATTCTAAACAGCTTGACAGGATGGGGAGAGTAACCACCAAGAAAAACATTTGTTGCTCTGACTCAGAATGGAGTAGAGAAAAAACTCCTCCCTAACTCCCAATAGGCCTCATTATTATTACAACAGATTAAAAAAAATGCAGGCCAGCCTCATTAAATAAGCTGAATATACACTAATATTTCTAATTGTATCCCAAATGAACCAGTTAATACCTATTAAGCATGCAGTCAATATTTAACTGGTCAGGACAGGACACACTATTCGGATGATGGTGGGAAAAGTACAACAGCTTTGAGGTGGTTTCCTTACAACCCATAAACAGACACTGAAAATAGTGGTGTTGTCATGGTAGTTTCATTCTTAGTGGCAAACCAAACACCTCTAGAAAGATTTAATCTACAGCCCATATAAAATGCCTACTTCACCACTCTGATACAAGCCAAATACACACCAGTGTTTCTAATACAATAAGCTGCAGAAATTGAATTGAAAGCTTCTCATGTGAAGACCTGTTGGATCCTGAGATCAATTCCAGCCTGAATCACTCGAAGTAGCACCATACAAGACACAAAACTGTATTTCAATTTATATCCTTTCTCAGAAGTTTGTGACCCAGGAGTGGAACCAAAATACTGACCCTCTCCATCACAACAGTGATACAAACAGAAAGGCTGGCTTGAGAGCTTCAAGTTGTGATATTTGAGATGGAAGAACAACCTTAAACAAATTTAAACTTGCAGCTAACAAACCACTAATAGTGCAGTTTTAAATAACAAAAATATGTAAAAGTGTCCTATCATGGAAAAAGGCTCCCACAGCTGATCTTCCTGTCCTTTCCCCATCACGACAAGTGTTTGTGGTGCCATGAGCAGCTGTTTGTACAACATGCTGCCAAACCAGTTATGAACTCTAAAACCTTGAGGGCTTTTTTAGCTGTATCAGCAAGAGAGCACAAGCAAACACTGAACCACAAACCAGCAGCACAAGGAAGGCAAATACAGGGAATGGCCAGGTATAAAAATGAGACCCTTTCTGTTGGCAGAAGAATAATCTTAGAGCTCTTCAACTTACTTGAGAAATCACATGCTAAGGGTGTATGGCAAGCACCCAACTTGTACTTTGCCCCCAGCCACTTATTCCTGCCCAAATACCATTCCTTCCTTTATGCCAGTACAAATATTTGTGTGACCATGGAGTTAACTATACCAGGGAACCAATCCAGCGGAGAACTAAATTGGCAAAAACAACTGGTTAGTCAGAGATTCTCTCATCAAGAAGAAAGTCTGCAAGTGCCAGCAAAAGGGAGAAGTGTGCAGGCTGTGGCAGACGGGAGGCTGTGAAACCTCTTTTACCATCAGCCTACGCTCACACTGACTGTGAAACTACAAACTCATTTCATGGCTTAGGTTATGTTTTCTTACTGGTGAAAGTGCTGACTGTGTTTGAGATTTCAGGGCAACTACAACGGGAGTTGTGTCTAACGTCCTCCACTTACACCAGAGCTTTAAGGGTCCCTCTCCCCTCCCATCTCCAACACTGCTTCCTCAAATGTGCAACACTGTTGTATGGCAAACAAGTTTATGCAACTATTCGAACTGAAAACTAGATAATCTAAAAATTCTCTTTGGGAAAGAAAGAGCTTCCAGTTGGGTCTGTTCCTCTATCCAACTCCTTG
This sequence comes from Oreocharis arfaki, assembly GCA_013398015.1. NCBI lineage: Eukaryota > Metazoa > Chordata > Aves > Passeriformes > Paramythiidae > Oreocharis > Oreocharis arfaki. Next base: position 576,544 of record VZRR01010232.1, on the reverse strand, counting down.
CACTGCAACCCAAACACCATCATTACACACAACACAATGCAAGAATAAGTAATGAATACTCTTCCTAACTATTACTGAAAAAATACTCAAGAGTACTCAGAGCACCACAGCCTACACAGCTTTCTGGGAAAAAGTAAGGTACCAACTTGTAACAATTTCACATGACCTTACCTTAGCATACCTTAAAAAACAGTGAGTACACCCCAGTTAGAATCAGATCTTGTTTTGCAGAAAGGCAGAACAGAAGGACCATTTTGTCCTGGAGAGTTATGCTCTTCTACACAACTGCTCTTTCTAAAGAGGCTACCAGGCATCCCTTAAGCTTTAGCTGAGTAACAGCTCTTCCTTCCAAATGGAACAGGTAAATAAAGCTCCTGCTCCAAACTGAAGCACGACAGCAGCTGTCAATTCTTGTCTCTGACGGGGTCCATATTTGACCCTTGTCACTAAGATCCAGAACACCATAAGGAGCTGGAAAAAGACCAATTGCAAATCTGACTACTTTATTCACTTGCTACATTTGCTACTAATTCAGCTTTTCATTCTCTTGCTTTCCATTAGTTCTGCTTTATGAATACAAAAAAACGAGATAAGCATTTAAACAAAGTCTGTGAAACAGTCAACTTTTAACAAAATGGTATGCTATTGTACATCTTTATATCAGTAAAAAAACTATTAAAGGGAACAGCTCTTCTCTAGGAATTTCAATTTCCTGGGCCTCTTCTTTAAATACTGTCTTAAGTTCAGAGCACACAGTGGTAATTTGGAAGCCGCAGGTTCCTCATAAAGCACATGCCAGAAAAGTATTTGACACATACTTGAAGCAACAGGTCAGTCACACTCTGCATGCTGGAGATGAGTTCAAATTGGAATTCTTGTATTACGACTTTGGACAAGCTGTACCCAAACTTCAGAATAAATCAATGAGAGAAATTCCAAATGTTCCAAAATGAAGCACACAACTCTCAATCATTACATTTTTGTGCTCTTAACCTACCATGCTGTGAAGCAATGCTTCACTCATTCTCCAATGGCTCATCTTTGTTTTTAGAAAAAATTATCACTTTCATAGAAATACAGAAATTCATTTAACACTTGATATAAAAGAATCAGATCAGCATTTCAAGACTGTATTTCAGGACAACTGCAACAACTTAGCACACTAAAATAGCAAAGCCTGAGGAGAGAAAGCCAGTAGTGTGTCCAAGATCTGCCCAATGCTTTGGAAGTAATTATACCTTGTACATGAAATAATTATGCAAATCAGCCAATATTTTGTAATAAACTAACTGGCAACACAACCAAGAGGAATTAGCGTAGAACTGAGTTAAGCACCTTGATCCTTTTGACCACAGCTGCATACAGTGATGTAGATAAGGCTCTTATCTTTGACCAGCTTCATGCACTCCCCAAGCAGAAGCCCAGTCCTGTTTGGCAAGGACACGCAAAGCTCTGCTTTAGAAACATTTCAAGAATACAGAAGATGTCACACATACATCACTTAGATTTCCTGAAAATACATAAGCCAACATAACACAACACAATACAGACTATTGTCAGCTACCACAGGGTGTAAAATGGCAATAACACATTTGAGAGAGCACTAACAAAAGCACTACTCGGAGTGTGCTGATGAAACCCGTGTGCTTGGCCACAACTACCTTATGCCAGCTCTCAATAAATCCACCAGCTCGTCGTATTTGCCTATTCGATGGATTACTCAACCAGCTGAATATTCAAACGAGAGAACACCGTACCTATGTATGTGAGATAACAGAGCATAATACTTTCACAGATGCTTATCTCCCATACTCAATTACATGGCCCAAAGACTAGAACCCTTTTTATTCCTCATTAATACCAGCAACTTTCTGGAAGTTTTGTAAGGGAAGGAGGAAAGTCCTAAGAAGTAACTTGCTGTTACAAGTGCTTGGCAGACACAGCCATGTGTGGCTGCAGAGCCAAATGCTATGCTCAAATCCAGTCTTCCTTTGTATTGCCAAGACTTTCTTGTCTCTCTCAGCGCTCTAGTATCCAGGCAGAGGACAAGCCCTTATAGGGCTGAAGATAATCATCATCATCTTGCTTGTAATAATACTACAAAACGCTGTTCGTAAAGCAGTTATCAGCAGGACACCTCTTTAGCAGCAATAGGAGGATAAGTCATGCAGTGAGGGTTAACTGTCCCTTACATAAAACTATGGAAGCGTTCGCTGCCCTGAAGATCTTGCTTACACAAACCAAAATAAATCTTAAACATAGAGAAAACTAAATGATCCTGGAACTGAAACAAAGGCGTTTACAGGAGATTCAGATAGCAACGGACAAATGTCAGACAGTCATTTACCCTTCTGCTGGATATATGATGGACCATTTACAACAATACCCACTATTACTGAACCAGCAAACAGCATTTCATTAAAGAGCTCAATAGTCTGGGTGGACAAATCCATGAACCACAAGAAAATTGCCTGTAAATAAGAACAATTACAAGGACATTAAAAGAGAAAGCAGGTAGGCTGGAGGATTGGAAAGCCCCAGCTAAAGATACCTAGGATCCTGAGTATATGCTGGGCAAACAGGAGCATTCTACAGGCAATGAGCACCCAAAAGTCGACTGTAAAGTCTGTAATTGTAGGGTAAATGACTGGTGTGCATTTATCACATTAGTATCTTGCAGATATAGCATGAGGTAGCAGACAACAACATGAGACTGGAAGTCAACAAATTCAGAATCTTAACTGTTACCAGCATAATGTGACTTGGTTTACTTGACAGAATTATCTTACTAGCTTCCCTGTCTGTGACCTGGGAGTGAAGTGCAAGGTCTCACTAAATGCTTTAGGCTACAACAGTGAGAAATTGCAATGACAATTGAAGCAGTTATTCACTCTATTTTACCAATAATTTACCCTCCTCTTTACAGACTGTACAATCAAAAGCACTAAAGAAAACATGCTGTTTATCAACCAGAACCTCTCGCCTGCCTGGTTCTACTGGAGCTCATGACAACAGCTCCTTTAATCCTTCCTTTTCCACAAACACTTAAAATCCTTTCTCTTTGCATAGATGTAGCACCAGAACAGATAACAGAGGACCCAAGTGCCTACCTCTAAAATAAATTTTAAGGTGTTATAATGCTTCCCTATTACAATCAATTCTACACAAGACTATTTGCTCTCCATTTAAAAAGAAATTAAACTATTACATAGTGGGGCAATTCATCAAGCTTGTGAAGTGTATGGAAACAGCTCTGTAACGCTTCACCTCCCACTCTACAACATAAGGGTGTGCAAACACATTCCTGCTGGGCGACCAGAAAGGTGTGGCTAAGAGCAGTACTAGCAAAGCAGTTAGGGCTCAGTTAGGTGGACAAAACTGAACCAGAAGGAGCGTGGAACAAAACAAGAGTATGGCAACTGTCATATTCCTATTACTGGCAAGAAATTCACAGGCTCTCTCCTTTAATTTTTAAGTAAAAGTCAGTGACAACCACCTCACTCACCTTAACAAATGGAAACAAACACCTGGATAATACTGTCCTAATTACATTCAGACCTGTCACCTTCATCCCCTTTTTCATGAGACTGTTTCTTATCCTTTGATGTGTGGAAAGGCGCTTAAAAGGAGCTCTTGCACATTAAGGTCATGCATGCAGAAGATCACAAAAGCTAAGAACGGCAGTGGAATTTTAGAGAAAGTGGCTGTGAAGTCTCACCACACTGTTACATAGGCAGCAATCTGATCTCAGGGGGTCCAAAGGTCTTCCAGCCTGCTTACTGCATGTCCTACATGTCTGTGATAGAAACCAGGCAGCAAAAATGTTAACATGACATCTTGTATTAAGAGAGAAGTTATTGCAATGAGGAGTCCAGCTAACCTTGCTACCTATATACACACAAACACCGTGTTCCGCTTTGAGCTGAACCCCCTCGCGCAGGTTAACAACATGCAGGAACCTTTCAGTAAAATACGAATCAGCAGTTTCTGTTTCAAGAAGAGGAAATCCAACAGAACTAAAGAGATATGACAGCCTGGCTTTTGAACTTGGCCACTAGGCCAAACTGATACCTTCAAGTTTCTGCCAAGTTAAAACCTGTTTCAACAGGGCTTCTTAATATTCCTTGGGGTTTTTTTTGAAAAAGCCATGGGGTTTCCTTTGTAGAACTCTCCCAGAAATCTCACAGGGAACACAAAGCACAACATGTACTTGTCCAATAAGACTGAAAAGTGAAGTTACCAAGTTGTGTAACACTCTATTTCCACAGCCAGGACTCCTGAACTCACTCTCAGTGACTACAATACCTTTTGCCAGTTCTGTTATCATACAGTGAGAAGAAACCTGGTTAAGGCTCTTGGTGATTTGATCATCAAAGAACTGATACACCTATACCAATAAAAATATGACTTTGCTTGTATAAGCTGCTTCTACACAGCACCAGGCAGCCTGCAGATCCTTAGTCTCCTGCAGCTCACAAGCAGCAAATGCAACACTTGGCCTCAAGTTTCATCACAACTACAGGATAGTTTCAGAGCAGGCATGGGGTAACCTGAACCCTCAGCCATGGGTGCCACAATATCTGGGACTGCTCTCACCAGAGCATCCAGAGACAAAGCTGCAGATCCCATGCTGCAGCAGAGCAGTGGGAGAGCGGGAGACCAGAATCCTTCCCACCTGCCAAATGTTCCTGCAGCTCACACTCCCACCAGCCAGCTCAAGTACGTGACATGTGCCTCTGTGCTCTGCCACAGGAACCGGCCACCTCCCGCCAGGAATGCTGAGGCAACACAGTTACACTGCAGCCCTCACCTAAGCCTATGACAAAAGAGAATCGAACAAGAAATCTCTGACATTGCCTCAGGAGTGACTCAGAACTGCCACCTGACTCACCAACTTTGCACCAAGCACCACTCTGGCCCTGAGCCATCAGAAACCTCTGCCATTTAAACTGAGTTCACTGTCCTGGAGCCAAAGAGCTGAGCACAGAGGGTTGCACTTATTTTCCAATTGTTTAGTTTACTTTCCAATTCAGTTTTGAATTACTGGGGAAAAAGAACCCATACAAGTAAACATGGAAAAAAGTGAAAAGCTGCCTTCTTAAGTTAATTTATTCACGTAATAATGTGAACAGAACTTACTCCAGAAGAAATAAGAATATGTAGACTTGCATCTTTTAAATTACAAACTAACCAGAAATTCAACAGAAATTCAATATAATTTCACACATTTGAAGAACTCTTGAACACACGGCAGTACCCATTAAGAAACTGCAGGGTGGAAGAATTTTGACAGTTATTTTGAAACTGCAAGAGTAAACTTTATGACAAGCAGATTTTACCAGGTACAGACAGGTTTTATTAATTATTTGATTTAAACTGCAAACTTATTCACAATGCCCAGCCAGAAACAAGGTATTACTGTTCAGTCAAAACTAATCAAGGTACTTAATATTTAAGGAGGAGCAGTTGCACTGGCATTGAAAAGCAATGAAGTTAACAAAAGGCAGAACAAGACACATAACAAAAGTATTCCATCACATCCTAGATCAGTAAATCTAATACTCTACCACACAGTTTTCCTCCTAAACTTCAAATACAATAGGACTACCACTCAGTGTCCAGAATAACTGTCTCGTGCACAACAGGCTGCAGATCCATACTTTGGATGGATACTAGAAAATGCTACTATAAAAATAAAAGGTGATTGTGGTGTGAAGAGAATTACAAAGCAGAATCTACCTGACGAACTTCATTGCCCAACTTCAATCACACTAAAGAAATCTAGAGACCAAATACTTCAAAAACACCGACTACAAATCTGAATTTCTCATATGTACTTTGCAGTCGCTAACTTATTTTTTGGTTCTAAGACTTCGATGAATGTTAACAGGTTATCATTTTTACCTGGGCTTTTGCATTTAAAGTAACCCACAGCTATTTATCATCGCTTACTGAGCCTTCACACCCCAAAATATCTGAGAATTGTGTAAGAAAAGTCCTCCATGTTGAAATAGCTGACCTAACCAAGCTCTCAGCCACTGAAGCACAAACAAGGATAGAAAAAAAAATAAACCCCAGATGAGTAAATTGAAACTCTAAGATAAGTATCAGCTGAATATGGAACCAAGATGCAGAGCTCAAAACCACTATCAAAGCTATCAAAATTTGAACTAGGAAAATTTCAAGCTATTTGCACATTTTAAAAATCCTCATATAATCATATCCCTTTTTTAAGGAAAGAGAGGTAGTTTCCTGTTAAAGTTCAGGATGCTGCTGCCACAGCATCAGCTGTTATTTATGAAGCAGATTATATCATTTAGCTTCCTCTGCAGAGAATTTTTTAAGTCATGGCCTTAAGACAGAAGACATTATGACAAATCTGCACCACACATAATGGGACTATTGATCCTGATGTCTCTAAATACTATTTACTCTGCAGGCTCCACTTTCCTCCTGCCTCTCCTCTCCCCCTTTTTTTTTAAATAAACAAATTGCTTTATTTGGATAATGTTATTCCCAGAAAACTGAAGTTTATTCAAACAACATTTTTTATTATTTGAAATGTTCACTTCTTGCACCTGTTCTGGAAATAGAATATCTTTTCCAATTCAGATTCTGATGTACTGTTTGACTTAATAACTTATATCCTCAGAAGTAACCATTTTAAAATCAGTGACAGTATTATAATGCTACAGTGATCATTAATCCTACACACGAGAAAGTACACAAGTAACACTCAGAAAAACTTGATTTCCCTGAAATGTCTTGGAACTCAAGTCAGGCCTATTTGGGTTGTACTCCTAAATACCTCATTTGTCACATTATAAAAGCTACTTTAGCCACGGTTGACTTTGTATACAAGAAGCTGTAAAAAGCAAACAACTTCCTCAGGACAGGACTTATTCACAGTGGTTTTTAAACGTCATCCAAATCCTGGCCTAGAAAAGTCTCACTCCAGTACACAGCACCACAAGCAAAATAGCTGATTATCATGAATAAGCTGACGTGTCTCTTCAGTTTGCCATCTTTAAGTCTATTCATTACGCAGGCCACTTTAAAAACTGTTTGGAGAAAAAAAAATTTAAAAGTTTAAAACAGAACCTCAGTTTTGAAAGATTTCTGACTTGCAAGGCCAGGTACAACTGTATGTCATTAATATCATCTGGTATATACCAACCTACAGACCTCAGCCAGTTATTCCTCTTAGCATTCCACAATTCATAGAACCACAGAGCGGTTTGGATTGGAAACTAACATTAGGGATCATCTAGGCCAAGGCACTGCCACAAGCAGGGACATCTTCAACCAGATCACAGAATTGCTGGGGTTGGAAAGGACCTCTGGAGATCATCCAGTCCAACCTCCTGCTACAGCTGATACACCTTGAGCAGGTTGCACATCCAGCGAGGTTTTGAATACCTCCAGGGAAGGAGACTCCACAACCTCTCTGGACAGCCTGTTCCAGCGCTCTGTCACCGTGAAAGTAAAGAAGCTTTTCCTCATATTCAGAAAGAACTTCTGTGTTTCAGTTTGTGCCCAGTCTCCCTTGTCCCATCACTGGGCACCACTGAAACAAGTGATGGAGAAGTGCTCCAAGTTTTCCCCTTAATATTTACTATTCGAGGAGGCAAAACAACCTTTGCTAAGTTCTCCACCACATCAAATTTTTCTCACGCCAAAAATGAAGGAGTGGCTGACACAGGTAATAATAACGTCATGCTCTCGATTTCCAACACAGTGACCACAATAACCAAGTCCACAGACAAGTTTTCAGTGGGAGGAGGCTCTCTTCAAGGAAACAAACTTGTAAATATCTGAGCTATTTAAACGTCTAAGGGGTGCGAATGAGCATTTCAGTCCTCTACCATGCTCCACCTCTGAACGGCCAGGGGGTGCGAGTCAATGGCAACTGCAGGCAAAGCTGTCCTCAGGAAGGAGGGAAACACTTTAGAGAGCGTGTGATGACTTGGAAAGCGCTCTGAAAACGTGCAGGTGATTCTTTACTCCCCTCCTGCTTTGAGAGACGTGGCTGTTCCCCCCTCAGGGGCCTAAGGGCCATGCTGGGAGCCAATCCAGCAGAGACACATTCCAAGGGCTCATACACCAAAACGGGCACACACAGCCCGGGACCCTGGCAGAGGAGGGGGCACCCAAAGCAGAAGAACTGATCACTAAGAGCTGGAAGGGCCCAGATGCGCCCGACAGGGACGGCGAAGGAGCCAGCCATAATGGAAAGGCCACAGACTACCTGAAAAGCAACCCCTGCCTGCCTGCAGCCCCGGAGGGGCCCCAAAGCCACGCCGGGAGGACACTCAGGGGCCACCTCGGGCAGTCACCGGGGGACAGGGACGGAGGCAGGGAGGGACAACGGGGGGGGGAGGTCAGCCGGGCACAGAGGGGGTGTGAGGCCGCCACCTCAGCAGGGGAGGGGCCGCG
>VZRR01010232.1:533951-567976 GCA_013398015.1 Oreocharis arfaki | reverse complement strand
GGCATGGAGCCCGCGGGGCGGAGCGGGGGCTGCCGGGAGCGGTAGTTCGCGGCTGTGGGCGAGGGGCCTGCCGGAGCGAGCCTGAGGGGCGGGAGGAGGGACGGGATGGGATGAAATTAAATTGAACGGGGAGGGATGGGGCTCTCCCGGCTGTGTCCTGAGCGCTGCACGGGCTATCGCACTGGGTCGGGGGCACCGAGGGCTTGTCCCCGTCTAGGGGGCAGGTACAGCCCGGCTCAAACCCGCCCTCAAAGCCTCCCTCACACCTGTACAGCGTCCAGCCTTGACTCACAGCCCGGCGAGGCACAGGAGGGAAAAAGGCTGTGAAATATTGGTGGTTGAAGTCAAAACACTGGCGTAAAACTCATGTCGGTCCAGAATGTGGTTTTAGCTCGAGGAATTCGTTTAAGAGCAGCATTCAGTCCTTATGGCCGTCTATCTGCTGATCATGGTGTACGGTGTGGAGGGAATTGGCGCTGGAATTTCCAGATCCTCGACCCAGATTTTGGAAAGAAATGGCTCGCTGGAAAGCAGATGGAAGGGTGCAGCATGCGGGCTGCCCCATCGTCCACCGAGGCACTGCACAGACAGGAACCTTGTCTGCCTGTCTTGAGAAAGACCAAGTTGATTGACAAAACCCAGGGAACAATCGCCTACATTAAAGCTGCCTCAGGACAATATTGGCTGTTTTAACCCTCTTACCAACAGGCAAGACCATCTTCAAATGTTGTCCGTGCAAGTATTGAGCAGGAATCACAGTTACAATGAAAAGAGCGAAGTCATTAAAGTGATTTTATAATCAGGATTGTCAGAGAGTTTCATTACATACATTAATTTTCTTACAAATTGTATTTAATGTGAGTTTTAAATGACCCAGTTTCATTCTTGATGTATGTTTCTTGTTTGTGTCATAAATAAATATATTTTGCCAAAAGACTATATACATCTGCAAAGTTTTATCCAAAGACAAATGCCAAATATTTTCATTTTAGTTATTCTATGAGAGCCAGCAAAAAAAGGCATGAGAAACCAGTTGCAACGGCACTTGCTACTCAAGTAAGTCACTTCTTTTAAAAGTTAGGGTTCTCTGAAGTTGTCAGGAAAGCTAAAGAGCTGAACACCTGGCCATTTTCTGGCATCCCATTGTATCGTTTCACACAGATACTTTCATGGTGTCTGTCTCCTGAACATCTCCCTGAGATCTATTTGAAGATGAGAACTTCCTGAACAGATCATGAAATGCAGCATCCTCTTCCTAACAACAGTGTTAGATGTTCATGAATGGAAGAACTGGTAGATGTGGATGGATCAATCCTCAGGTACATCTTTCAAATTTTCAGTTTTCTGTGGCTTAGGGACTCTGTTCTGGAGTGTCCATGCTGAAATTTTCCCTTTAGGAGCACTGGATGGACCTCTGTTTTATGGATGTAGCTGATTGCTTTTTGAGCCTTTTCAGATGAACTTACTCTACACCTCCTGGCAATGAATTCAGTGTTCTGTCACATGACAAAATGGTTTCTTTTGTATGTTTTAAATTGTCTGCTTCCTATCATTACCAGTTGTAGTATGAGAATGAGTACATGACAATTCCCTAGTGCTCCTTTCCTTGTCAGTTGCAAATTTAGAAGTTTGTAGATTTCTTACTACACTGTTTATTACTGCCTAAGTCTTGCAATGTGCTTAGTTTCTGCAGAGGACACTGACCAGCCTAGCGATGGTTTATGGCTTTTTTTCTCAGTTTCCTTCATAATAGTTCTTAACAGAGTTTTCATTTTTGAATGCTACTGAACCCAGAGATGATATTTTAATCTGCAGCACAAATTCTGTGGTGACTGTTTGTGCTTGGTGTGTAAGTTTTGCTGCCTCCACAAATGTGAGGCACATGGCCACTGTGGACTGGGAGGAGGGAGATCTTGAATTTCATGTTGTAACACCTGGCAAAGCAAGCTGGGAAAGGACTCTTGCTATTTAATGTCAGCCTTTTGGTTTTTTCTGTGAATACACTGACATTTGTCTTCAGGAGCAGATTATTATAATCTCTGCTTAATGAAGAAATAACATAAAGTATAATAACTGGAGCTTGCAGAAACACACCTTTTCTGATTGGCTGGAAATGTTGTTATTTTTAAGTGTGTCTTCAGTCCATATTGGATCAGGATCGAATTTCTAAATACATTTCTGATGAGCTGCAAATTCCCCAGATTCTGCTGTGGTGCAATGAAATTGATGTGCTTGTTAGAGCTGGTTTCCTTGAGCAGCTGCAGAGTTCTGAGTGCTGGGACAGAGCTGCCAACTCATGGGGGGCTGCCAGAGGCAGATTCCGGTGTCCAGACTCAGCCACACCTCAAGGTGCACATATCCCCAAATTCAAATGCACCCATTCCTCACTGTTTTCCCATCAGGGATAACATTTGAACTGAAACAGTTAAGGGTCAATAAGCCATCAAGGCTTGGCTGATTTGTTTGTTTTATAGAAATTGTTGTTTCCACGTGAAAAAAAAATTATGACCCATTGCAATTGCACACTTCAGAAAAAAAGAGAATTGAAAAGAGTGTTTTAGGTGCAGGCATAGGAGAACAACAATGTATGCAGAAGAAAGAAAGGCTGAAGCAGGGATTTAAAAGATGAAGGTGAGCATCTTCTAAGCATTGCTTGCTATGTCTGGATGCAGTAATGGGGCAAGGAGAGATGACTGGCATTTATTGTCAATTTTAAGGTATAGTAAAAAGCAGGTCTTTATGTGACATTGAATGCAACATGACTGACAGTAATTTTGCCATCCCCATTCTGTCAGCTGCTGATAAAGTGCATGAGCATATGTATAATTTCTGAATGATGTGAAGACACTTTCTGGTTCATAAGTAATTCCTTTAAAAAAAAGATCTGTTCGGTGAAGGGAGAGGGTAATGCAGTTTCAAAGCAATGCAATATTCAGCATAACAGGTAGTAGTTGTAACATATATCATGTAGAGGAACTGTACTTTATTATAATTTGAGCCATCAATTACAGGAGAAGCAGTTAGAGAAATTGAACTAATTTGAGCACTGCAATAGAGTTTGCACCTGGCTATTCCAGAAGTTAATATGGGCCATTTGGTGCACAAAAAGTCTTGCACATTGCAAATGCCTGGAGAGCAATATTGTTGTTAATATCAACCATATTAATGCACAGAAGAGACATGTCCAAGTCAGTGATTAATTTGCAATTAAAATGCGAGGGGGAAAAGAAGAATGTCAAGGAAAATCACATTTTGGCAGGGTAGGGAGGCGATGGCACAGACTGAGGAAAACTTTTCATTTAAAGCATTATTTGTTTCCATGATTTCATAAAGCTCCCCTTTTTACCCACTTACACAGCTGCAATCTGAATTTCATAAAGTTTGTTTGTTCTAAGAATTAGTCAGTGGGGCAGAAGCAACACTGGGATAATGTTCCCCCTCTGTAGGCTTGTTACAATCCAGACTTTTCTGAAAAATTGCAGCTTCTCTGAGTCCAAATGTGTCTTTCTGTAACGCATCCCATACACACAAACGTATCATATTCCAGCCAGAGGGCCCCTAGGTGGGCTGTTTCAGGACCTGTCTTCCTGCTCTGCCACAGAATGGTTTTGCCTCTGGCAAAATCCTCCAGTCCCTTCCATGGATGTAGAAGTGCTTGTGAAGCTTCCACCACCCCTCACCTGAGCCCGTATCTCACACTCATTTTGGGAGAGAATCTCGAGGGGCAGGCAGTAACAGGGGATATTGGCCGGGAATATCCCCGGTGGAAGATGTGGGGGAAGTGAAAAGAAGACTGTGAGTGTTGTTCTGATGTTATCCCTCCTCACACTGCCCTGCTGAGATGATCCACCCATTTACCAACAGCCTTTGCATGGCCAAGACCTGTCTGACTCACTGTAAAGGAACGTAGGTAGCAAACTTCAAAGTTTTTTTAAGAAGTGAAGATGATTCTATTTTAAGCTTTAGAGCTGGGACTACCACTGCCCGTGTTGTGCCTGTGGAAGAGTGGGAGTGCCAGGCGGAGGTGATGATTTATCTCAGGAACTGGGAGGACAACCCTGCCCTTCAGACAGCTTCTTCTGCCAGCAGAACATGGGCAGAAGTCCCTGCAGGGAGGCTGTGCTGAATGCTAACATCAGGCTGCATCCAGCCCAGTGCTGCTTTCTTTTTTCTAGCCTGAAGAAACGAAGGTTGATTCCGTACTGTGGATTTTCACTCTGTCTCCTCACAATCTTTTGAAAGGGCTGAACCAGTTCACTTAGATGATGCAGAGGTGGTTTGCTCTCAAAGTGAATTACAGATTTATGAACAATTTTTACAAGTTGCCTCAAAAGAAATGACTGGATAGGAGAGACCTTGTTGTTATTGCTCCTGAAAAGATGTGCTTAGCTTTTAATGAAAAAGCTTTGAAGGTCAAAGTTCTCAGGGTTCTCCATTGTCCAGTAAGCAGTAAATTCTGGCTTTTCCTGTGCCTGGGGCATTCACAGTGTTGCTTTTTTGTTGTGGATTCCCTGATGTCTAGAAAGGGGTGAATTCCCGCTGCCAAAATATTACCATTTAATTATCAAACCAATCAACTGTGAGACAGATGTCCCCAGGGAAGCAATCTTCATTAGTTCCAATTTTTACAGAGCTACTTGGGGTTTTTTTGGTTTCTCATTTTCTCCCACGTTAGTAACTGGCAGTGTGTGCATGTCTCCAAATTAGGATGGAAACGTGGGGTTTGGGGATCGCCAATTAATGGATAATATTAGATGTTCTGAGCTTTCCTTCACGCTGATGATATGATCTGATCTGACACTGCCTGTTCTTGAGGAGGCTTTGGAGATACAGTTTTTAAGATGTTACCACTCTTAGAAGTTTAAAATACAGGGAAGCCCCGTGTGACTCATGTCCTCATGTCACAGCTATCTCTGTCACGCCCTTAGACACCTCCTTTAAGTAGATATGGTACTTGCCATGGGGAATTTAGGAGTTTGTATTTGAGAACGGATCCTCAGTAGAATTCTCTCATATGAACTACACATGATCTGTATTCTTCTCCCAGAAACTCATGTCCAGATTCCCCAGTCTTTTGTTACAGCTCCAGTATATTCTAAGACTCTAGAGCCTGGGCTATTACTGATTGCTGTTATGCAGCTGTTCCAGTAAATTCTTTTGTCCACTGACAACAATTCACCTCTCTGGCATTTAAACTATACGGGAGGAGGAGAAAAGGACAGGTCACTGTCTGCTTTTTGTAACAGTCAGCCGCTGACAGATTTGTCTTGGTTAGCAGTCTGGGTTTCAAGTTCCAAAATGCCTGTGACAGTGGCCAGGGTTAGAAAACTGGTAGCAGAACAGGGCTGAACCAGAAGCACATGCCAGACCAGTGAGGTCAGAATTCTTGGGGATGGTTGCAGCCTCTAAGTGTTCCCATTTATTACATTGTCAGTTTGATTGTAGTCCAAGTCACTCAGCTTTGTGCCAGATCCCCAAGCCAGAAAGGTCTTGTTTGCCTGATTTCCTAAGGATACAAATCTTACAAGATCTCCCTGTCTCTGTATTAGTGTCTTTCAGTCCCCTTGCAATTACTGTTGGGCTAATTTCAATCAGATGGGACACAGGGGTGACCGGCTTAAGGATCTGAAGTTGTATTTTGTGAAAATGCACAGCTGTGTGGAGAGAGACACCACAGGAATGCTCTGTAAGGATGTAGTAGGGGTGGAAAGGCTGTAGGAGGAGTTCAGTTGGATAACTAAAGATCCCCTTGGAGATCTTACCAGTGTTCCTGAGGGAGTTTGTCTTACACACCGGAGAATCCAGCCACAGGACACAAACAGGGAAACAGGTCTCCTTTACTGCTCTCTGAAGACCTCATTTCACTTTGGCTATTCTCATCTAGATTAACTGGTGCCATAAATGCCTTACATAACCCGTCAGATAAAGCCCTATTATGGCTTTCCATCAGCTGTGAACATGAGAGGAGAGAGTTGTAGTCTTCTTTGTGATGCATCTAAATAGCCCCAAAACAGCTGAAAGGAATGGCAAATCGAAGTTGTCTCTGAGCTGTGGTCCAGGGCAGCTGCTCTTTGGTGAGCCAGTGAAACATGGTCAAAGAAATCACTGCTGCTTTTTCTCTTAAAGGTCATAGTACGTGTTTTCATGGATGCAAGCTAACAAACAAACCCAGGGAGACCTGAACGCAGTGCTTGAACAGACAAAAATTAGTCTAATTTTCATTTTGGCTGGAAATTAAAACCGCCACGGCAACACTTCACAGGATGGTCTTCAAATTCCCTTTTTCAGAATATTTAGCTGGACTTGGATCGAAACACAGTAGATGGAGACATTTTCACAGACTGGCAGACTGGGACTCTCCAGGCTGGAATTATCCGGCCCGTTTTAGTCAGAGGAACTGGCTTTCTATCTCGAAGTGGAAGACAATGCCTTAAAATTATTTTTTTTTCTTTTTTTCTTTTTTTTTTACCCACCACAGTTTTTAATTAGGTCATGTTTCAAAGAAAAGAATGGAAAAAAGTGCTGCTGATTTTTCTACATTCAAATAGTAATCAAGAAAGTGCTGTTTAATGAGTTTCTTTTCTCTGTATCAGTTCACATAATAATTTATATGCATCAACAGGGAAACAGTGCAAATGCAAGTCTTGTCATGAAGGGTTCCCACCTGTGTAGCTTCTGTTAGGGGGAAGAAATGGTGTTTTAGCAACTTTGACTTCCGTGCTTCCCTCATTCCTTCTTCTCTATTTCCATTGCTTGCATGGAATGTGGTTGGTTTTGTTCATATCATTTAACAAAAATAAGGCCTTAAAAGCTGCCATTGACTTAGTATTTTACAAAAGCAGATTGCAAACACCATCCCCAGCATAAAAGCTACTGAGGTTTTAATGAAATAAAAGGAAAGTTGAAAGAGTAAACTCAATTTTAAAGATGAAACTGATGAGGTTTATTGTCAAGTTGGGAGAAATTTCAGATGGAAAAAAATATCATAAATTACCAGCATGCATTTCTTGTCTAAAAGACCAAATCTGTTCCACTGGGATTCAAGTGGACATTTTTTGCAGCTCTGAGTAGCCTTATTCAGTCTTTTACTACAGCTGCTTTCTTAGGATTATTTGGTCACCGTCAGGTGAAAGACAGTGAGTTGAGCATATTGATCATCTCCTGGTCCAAAGTTCTTCTGTGAAGTTCTTGACAATTCTTTCAGCTTCATTCAGATGCACTGTGTCTGGACCTTCGATTCTTAGATCCCATCAAAGCAAGAGAGAGCCACCATCTACTCTTTCTCTGATGTTGAGGATCTCTTTGGGAACAAAGTGGTGCTCATTTCCCGCTGCCTGTCTCCTCCTCCTGGAATAATTTCCAGACAGATCTAAAATTTTGCCTTGCATGCAGTACCACCCAGTAAAACAAACGTGTTGCACAAGACCATAATACAGTGGCTGGGTTAATTTTGTGATAGTTCTACTGCTTTCTTGATTTACAAAATTTTCAATTCCTCTGGTTCCCCTTGGTGTGACTTTTATTTACTGTCTCCCCCCATGTCATGAACTTAATGCATACATTTGGATGGAGGCTGAGGGCTGAGTTGAGAGAGGAGATATTGGCAGCCCTTAAGCTTTGAGGTGTTTGTTCATTAGAGTTCATCAGTCTGGGGACTCCTTGCTGTTTTGGAAGACAGGAACAGAAAAAAGAGACCATAAATGCTGCTGGACTGAGTAAAAGGTTCTGTTATTGGGAAAAGGAAAAAAAACACCTACCACAGAAACAAAGAGGTAAGAGCTCTAGAGATGCAGGAGTTGTCAAAAAGCCTTCCCCATCAAACAGACTTCAGAGAACCATAGCAGACGGATTTTCAGTACCAGTCAAATGTAAGAGTGTAGGAAGTTGACATGCTGTCCCTTGGAGAGCCGAGGTATTGACAAAAGACATGCAAACTTGAAAAATGTACATTTGTGGAAAAATCCATCCTGACAAGTGACTGCACTTAAGTCGCCAAATGGACTTCACCCCTGGGATGAAACTCAATTATTGTTGCACATCCAATGAATCCATCCATGGAGAAAGCACATGGCCAATAAAAGGGAACTGTTCAGTAATCAGATCTTTCAAAAACTATTTAGCTCTTTGCCACTGAGTCCCTGCTCCAAGTGACGTGTGCTTCCCTGCAAACCTGCTTGGCTCCTCGACTGGCTGCTGAGGAGTGCTGAGCCACTGGGAGCTCTTCTGCAGCACAAACACGTCCTGCTCAAGCCACTCAAAATCATTTCTCAAATCCTTCTGAGTTGTCCAACATCAGAGCTTTTTCAATTGCAGCTTGTATTTAGTGCATATGAAGGATGCTTTTGTGTTTGGAGATATTTTTACAATACCATGAGTAGAAGCTATTTACTGCCTAAAGGATTGTATTAAATGGTTTAGCCCAGTCAAGGATCCATTAAGTAGGGAGCTTGCAAGCTGCAAGTCATTAAGACAGTCTCCCATTTTGAGTGAGGAAGTGTCTCGTGTGCATCTGCTGCTCAGAGTTTATCTTTCATTACAAATATTTACTAGGTGCCATCTCTCTTCTTTTGAGATTACATTATACTTTACACAATCTGTGTACTTTTTATTTGTCATCTTCTTGATTTCAGAAGGTCCACAGTTATTATTGTGTGTAAATCCCTCTTAGTAAAACGTCTATTTTGGGTAATTTTTATTTTCTGATTCACAAGTGAAAGCCAGCCCCACTATTGGCCTCGAAGCCATTTGTTTTAGGATGCACCTGCACACACATTTGTTTCACAACAAAAACATCTTTGTGAGACTGAAACACTGCAACTGTTGTTTGGGAAAACAGGCAACAGTCAGTGGCTGACAACAGAGGCTTTTAAGAACATGTATATTATGTGCAAGCGTTTCACAAGTTTACTTAGTTGCCATGGCCAGATTTGAAACCTTCGCCTCTTGTACCAGCCATCCAGTTCACTGCCGTGTCTGTCTGTTCTCATAGATCTGTCATGGTGCTTTTTAGAAGATGTCATTCTCTAGAATAAATTGAATATTCAGTTTTTCATTTCAATTCAGAATGCAGTTTCCTTCAGATATGTGAAATTCCAGTACCAACACCGTGTACCCATATATATGTGTCATGAACACAGACATCTGCCCTTCCAGCAGCCAGTAAGAGGAAAAATGTCCTGGTGACTAAGCTGCACAGGTTTTTTATCTTTATTTATTTTTTGCTCCCATTGTTCAACAATTTCA
Source organism: Oreocharis arfaki (assembly GCA_013398015.1). NCBI lineage: Eukaryota > Metazoa > Chordata > Aves > Passeriformes > Paramythiidae > Oreocharis > Oreocharis arfaki. Next base: position 558,733 of record VZRR01010232.1, on the reverse strand, counting down.
TAATCTATCTGCCTTTCTCTTTCTTTTTACAAGCTGGCAATTTGGTCTTGGAACATTCTCTGGGCTGCCAAGCAACAAGCTTCTCCTTATTCAGATTTTCAGGGACAAACGTAGCACATCTGTTTACACTGTCACCCTGACGTAAGTTTGAGCCCACTCTCAGGAGGTATCAGGCATTATTATGTCAAGCAACAGCGTTGAAGGAGCATCAGCCATCAAGTCTTGCATCATCCCAGCCTCAGAGAAAACTGTTTAGCACGACTTTATTCTTATGCCGTGAATGGATTTGAACAGGGTACTGGATTTAACTCTTGTTCCAGCCAAAGACTGTTTAACATGTCTAGCAATGACATTAGCAGTTTTATCTCGACAAGGAAAAAATCCACATTCTTTGAAGAATCTCCTTGGGGGCCTAAAAAAGCTGCCTTCAAACCCAGTAACACATTTTCATAAAAACACCCTGTCTTTGCTTCATATTTATGATAAATCTTCATCACACTTGAAGTCTATCCAGCAAAGTTTTTCCTCTATCTAACATTCTTTTCAGCATTTGTCTTCACTGATACAGTGACTCAGCACAACATGAGCATGGTATGCAAGTCTACCATTAAGCAAATATTTCTCATTGTTTGCAGAATCCCTAGAATTCAGCAGAGGAATAGACTGGTATTTGAGCCAAGAAACATCTGAATGTCATGTAAAGTTCAGTTAATTATTTTCTAAATAGTCACCACCACTGCTCTAGCTTAAAGTAGGGTTCAGCTGGTATTGTTGTGATCACACTGGAGCCTTTCAGAGAAGGGGAATGTTTGCTTTCATTTTGGCCTGCCTGGTTCCACGTTGTGACAGAGCCATTTCAGTAAAGGATGCATTCGCAAAGACTTGGAAAAAGCATGGCCGTGGTCTTTTAAAAATTGCACCATTCTGCTTCCAGGGTAATGGCTTAGCCTGATTAGCACTCTGCACACATTCCACGTGCCCCTCAGACAGGAGCACACAAACCAGCTGTGGCCACAGCAAAATTCAAGTGACCTGTGCTGTCATTGTAATCTGTATCTGTGTTTAGGGCACCACAAAATAAAGAGGAAGCATTTTTGAGTGTTTAGGTTCAACTCTAAAAGGCTTGAGATTTGTGCCTCTGCTCCAGGCTCCCTGAGCTGTTCTGGTAGGGCTGAAGGGATTGAGAGCTGATGATAAAAGTTGATCTAGCAGCAATGAGTCAACACTAGTGAGCAACCTCTGAACACATCTCAGCAGGAGTCCTCTAACGTCAGAGGTTCCAAAGGTAGCCAAAAATCACCTGATTTGTGGTTCGTACTCCAAATCTTGACTTCTACAGGATAAGGTAGAAGTTCTGACTTTGTTCTATTACCAAAACCCTGGAAAACAACATGAGGAGCATGGGAATGCACCCTTGCTCAGGTTTACAAAGGTATTTAAACATACAAAGATGCAGACAGACACCTAATAGGATTTATAAAAGTGCCTAAGGGAGTTTGGGACCTAATTCCCATTGGCTGTCAATGGGAATTAGATGTGTAATCTACTTAGGCAATTTGAAAATCCCACTGGCTGCATCTTTTCATGGCTAAGTACCATTACAAGCCTTAGCCTTAATGAATAGAATTATTATTATACTTGGTTTCATTTCCTTTAACTCTGATTTTGGTATGAAGGCTCAGTGAAAAACTGCTTGAATCCAAGCATAGATGTGTGCCATGGATATGAAGTGTCAGGAAGGAATAACTGAGCTGCTGAAACCATCTTCATATCACCACTGCATCTGCAACCAGCCCAGAGAGCTCCCAAGGGGTTGTGTATTGGTCAGCTTGGCTTTAATGTGTGTCATGTAAAAAATGCAAGTGACTTGGTGAAGGAAAATTCTGCTCACTCACAGCAAAGTAATAAAGAAAACAAAATCTAAGTGCCCAGAGGCTGTGACAAGCCAGTTGAAAGGGTTTCATTTTTCCTGCAAGGAACAGCATTGGAATCTTCTCACCACTCCATGGACTGAATTAAGTCCCGTCTGGTGCTGGAGAGAATTTAGAGCTTTGGGCAGTACAAGGACTCTTTGGTTACCCTCTTTTGCTCAGGCAGCCCAGACACAGGCTGCAGTGCAGAGTTTAACCAAACAACACTCTGTTACTTTCGCTTTTTCTTGTCAGGCTTGATCTCAAACAATAACCAGAATTTCCCTATCCATACAACTTTGCAAAAGCTGAGAAAAGCTTGATTTCCCTGGATTTCTACATGATGTACTTTTCATTAAACCCAACTTGAACTTCTTGTAATTGTTTATCTGCTTAACTTTACATGCTTAGAATTGTGTTGTGCAAGTCAGTCAGCATAAAAAAGAGTCAGAATGACATACTGGGATAGGAAAAAGTTGGGATGGGTTTCTACACTGTCTGAAGCTGCATAAATTTGCTAATTGTTTACAGGGCTTCAGTAAATATGTAGGAACAGAACAAGGTGGCTGAAATGCTCTTTGAGCTTGGTGGAATTCGAAAATACTGTTTGTGTTCAATAAGAATAATTTGACACTGAAAACCTTAACAACCAAAACTCTTTTAAAAATGTCCCATGTATTGTTGGGTGAGACCCTTTCTGGGCATCACAGATGACAGCAAGCTGGGCAGGGCTGTTGATGTGCTGGTGGGCAGGAAGGCTCTGCAGAGAGATCTGGACAGGCTGGATCGATGGGCCAAGGCCAACGATGTGAGGGTCAACAAGGCCAAATGCTGGGTCCTGCACTTTGGCCACAAGAAGCCCCTGAAGTGCTCCAGGCTTGGGGCAGAGAGGCTGGAAAGTGTCCCAGTGGAAGACCTGGGGGTACTGGTGAAGAGCAGCTGAACATGAGCCAGGTGTGCCCAGGTGGCACCTGATGGCACCTGGCCTGTATCAAAAATAGTGTGGCCAGCAGTAGGAGGGAAGGGATTGTCCCTCTGTACTGGGCACACCTCGAGTCTTGTGCTCAGTTCTGGGCCCCTCCATTCAGGAAGGACATTGAGGTGCTGGAGCACGTCCAGAGAAGGGCAGTGGAGCTGGGGGAGGATCTGGAGAATAAGACTGATGAGGAGAGTCTGAGGGAGCTGCTGGGGCTCAGCCTGGAGAAAAGGAGGGTAAGGGGAGACCTCATCTCTCTCTACAACTCCCTGACAGGAGGGTGTAGTGGGGTGGGGGTTGGCCACTTCCAGAAAACTAGTGACAGGACAAGGGGAAATCACCTCAAGCCGTGCCAGGGGAGGTTCAGGTTGGACACCAAGAAGAATTTCTTCATGGAAAATGTTGTCAAGCATTGGAACAGACTGTCCAGAAAAGTAGCGGAGCCACCATCCTTTCAGGTGTTGGAGGAACGCCTGGACATGGCCCTCAGTGCTCTGATCTGGTTGACAAGGCAGGGATTGGTCACAGGTTGGACTTGATGATCTTGGGGGTCTTTTCCAACCTTAATGATTCTGTGATTCTTGGCAGAATTTCTTGATCTCTGGGCAAGAACTCTGGCACATCTGCACATGCACGGAGCTGAGCAGTCAATTTGGTGCAGGATGGTCTCACTGGAGGTTCAGTTTCGTTTTTTGAATCAGACAGAAAAGGTTACACACTGAAGGTGGCTGTAATGCCCACGGACAGAGCTCAAGACAAGGGAAGAATGTCCTGTGAGAGTGGGTCAGTGCCCAGGTGCAGTCAGCACTGGGATCCGGGAGTGAACTGGCACCGAGAACCCACACAAGCCTTGGCTGTAGCCAGCTGAATTCAGTTTTACTGCAGACAGCAACAGCCTGCTGAAATCTTGCCACAGCTAGAATTTCTTCCCAGCACACCCATTGCTGAGCAACAATGTGTGTCTTTTTCCAGAGAATGGGATCAGCCCAGACTGGCTCTTGAGAAACACACCAGCTGCACTTGAGAGAGCGCTGGGATGAATGTTCAGGGAGCTGTGCAGCCCAGCAGAACACTGGGTTTCCATAGCTCAGGGCACTTAGGCAGTGCAATCCCTCATGAGAAAGAGACACCCTCTGCCAGAGGCACTGGCATTGGGGTGCATGGGGGATACACCATTACAGGGAGGAGAGGGGGTTTGTGTGTTGAGAAACCAATTGATCAGGAATAAGGATAGTGAGCTTTTTTTATTTTTTTCCTTTTTCTTTTTGTTTTTTTTTCTGGTAAGTTGGTTTGATGCTAATGAACTGGAGGGGCATTAGGACTAACTGCTTCCTGGCACAGACTACACAGACATTGTGCAAGATTCCTTTCAGCTCAGCTTTGCTGACATGTTTGGTTCTGACCTCAAATATCTCAAGTTTTTCCAGTTCTGAGTCCCTCTGCAAGTGAAAAGGCCTCTGTCAGTGAACTTGTGCCAAATTACCTGGGGAGCTGGGGCAGACTGGAAAGACTGGGTTGTTCTGCCTGTGACCTCAGGCAGGGGGTTGAGCTGCTCTGCAGCTCTGGGAGGCCAGTGTGCAGAAGAGGGAAGAGGCATCAGGTGGGATGTGGAGGGTTAGTTCCAGTGGGATGGGTGAGCACACTGACAGCCAGCAGGCAAATGGCTCAGTTCCTTATTTCCAGTGGAAAATATTTCAATTACAGTTTTTCGTTTCATCAACATTTTTCTTAGATCCTTTTTCATTTTCTGAATAAAAGGAAATAATCCTTGGCATAATAATGGGTGAACATTGCCATGAAAAAGCCAGTTCCCACAAAATGCCCCCTGCTCCTCCAGTAGACATTTTCCAACAAAAGGCTCTGAAATTTCAGCTTTCCCTGTATGTGCTCCAGATGAGTTTTTCTTGGGGTGGTTCATGTGCGTTCCAGTCTCTGCATGTTCTGTCCTCTGTGTTAGTCTGATTCAGCATCCCTTGACAAGAACAGACATCATCCTGGTGGCTCCATCAAGACTGAGCTCTATTCACATCACAGAGGAGATACAGGTTCTTGTTTCACCTCATCTCTTCCCCTCTTGATAATGATCACAGCAATGATTTTCACTCTACCTGAGTTTTGCCTGTCTTGACTGGTAAACCAAGGAACTAATTCTCCTGCCTCACAAGAGGTTTATGACCATCCCTCTGAATATACCTCTTAAGTGGTATATTGGGATATTTCCTACATTATTTTATTATTTTAAAATCCACTTACTCCTTTAATTGGTGAGAGAAAGCTAACAGTTGGGGAAACCTGTGTGTACAGTTTTACTTCCCTGTGTTTTCTCAGTTCTGAGGATTTTTCATCATTTTATTTGGAAAATATCCTTGGAAAAGTGCTTATTTGCCCACCCAGTCCCAGGGAAGGATCTGTGTCTTTGTGAGAAGGTGGGCATGCATGTGAAGAGAGTAAGATGTCCATGAAACACCTCTCTTCCTTGGCTCTGCAGTTTGAACTGCACATTGGCCAACAACTGAAGCATTTGTTACTGTATTTGGGGAAAAATCTGGCATTCACAGATTCACACAATAATTATTTTATAAACTTGCTTACCTGTAGCCATAAAGAGTAGTCTCAAATCCACTGCTGGAGAGATTGAGGGGGAGTTTGATACCATTGAGAGTCCTGCATTGTCTTTGACCTCTGTGTGGCCGTCTGTAATTATCAATTTTACTCACTATTTCTTGATAGTGTTTTCTCTGTTAAAGCACTACAAAGTTTTTAATGCTTTTTACTCAAATTCATCTGAGAGAAAATTTAGTCTGTTTGGAGAAGGGAGCACTGAGAAGCTTTAAAAGGCCTGATGCTCAGTAGTTTTTAACTGCTGGAGCTCTTCCCAGCAGCTGGAGGGCTGTGTGACATAGAGGAGACTTCACTCAACTTGAGCTCAAGGGGCCTGGGATTCATCTGGAAGTCTATTTCTGACTAGCTGGATTTAGCTGGTCAAAATTGACATAGCTGTGAACAAATGCAGCTGTGCTGGTAGAAGATGTTGCTGTTCCCAGGAGATCATCATCATCTACCTTGCCAGGGGTTACTGCCCCAACCCTTCTGCCAGTGAAACACCCCATGGGTGATCCTGAATTCAGGCACTGCCAGGTGGATGGATGGATGGATGGATGGATGGATGGATGGATGGATGGATGGACTGATCCAAATGATTCTGCAGGAGGCAAACTGTAGCACACTCACATAAGCCTGGTCTATCAGGGTATTTAGAGGGAAAGGTGCTGTAGTCTGGTGGGCAGGTCATTGCCACGTAGCTGGGGACAAGGTCTCACAGTGGCACAACTACAGAGAGAAGAGGAAATCTCTCCCTGGCTTAAGTCATAACAAGCCTTGCTCACTCCTCGCCCTGTGTCACAGAACCAAACTTGTGGAAGTGTCTCTCAGTCTATGCATACAAAGTGTTTAGTGCTCATCCTGCCCAGCAGAATACAATGGAAGTGCAAACCTAGAGATAGAAAAAATGTGTATCTTTTGAGAATAAGTGGCAGAGTCTGAGCAAAGGTCAGAGAGTGACGTGGAAACCAGCCAGAGTGAGAATTGATTATTTTTAGTAGGCAGCTCCATTTTCAGATGTTGCTCCGTCTGGGTTGTTGTAGCCTTGGAGCTACTCCTCCTAAACACAAACAGTGAAGGTTGCTCTTGAAGAATGAGGGTGGAAAAGGATTAATCAGTGCTCCCAGCAAACATAACATGATACAGAAGAGAGGAAGGATTTGTCAGGCTTTAAAGTACTCCAAAATTGGCAGCAGTAACAAAAAAAGCTTCAAACTGATGGACAAATACGGAAAGCAAACATACTTGCTCTGTTGAGCAGGGACAAATAGTATCTAGATAATCTAAGAGAAAGATTTCACTTTTGCCTAATCCTCATGGCATTTCCAGCCCAAAGATTTCTGGGAATCTGGTGGAGTCCAAATCGCATGACATTTCTAGCCAGCTTTGCTGACCAAGGACTTTGGGATCAGCCCTGAACTTTGGACGATTAGTCAAAATGCTTTGGGCTTAGCTATTAACAGTGTCTGTCTGGAGCTCTGTGCTGTGAGTGGAGCACCAATTATCTCCATGAAAACCCAGGAAGCCTGACTAATGCCCTTATCTGTAGCAGACTCAACCTAGACCATCAGACCTGGGGCTGAGATGTTTATTCTGTGCTTTACCCCTTTTTATGGTTAGTGGGGTTAGTGAAAGAAGCTGCCAAGTGTATGGTACCCTGAAACAGTGCTGCTACAGAAGTATCTGCTGTCATCTGCTCTTCACCCTGGGATTTCCCAACCACTGCCTCTTCTTTTCTTGCTCCACACCTTCAGCATTGCTCCTTCCTCCCTTTTTCTCCCATTCCCAGCCCTGTGGAGTGAAGGCTGTGCCTTCATTTTGTCTTCTTCCAGATTCGAAACTGCAGCTCCTGCCTCCAGTTCCAGGGCCACTGCTGGGGCTGGGCATGGTCTGAGCTGTTGCTATCCAGAGCTGCTCCACTGTTCCTGGGTTAGGCTTTCCAGCACCACGGGCCCTCTCACACAGCACAGAGCTCCTGCTCGGACCTGCAGGAGCTGGCTCATGCCTGGCAGGACTTGGGCTCCGTGGAGGGCAGAAGCAGCTGCAGCACTGGAGCCCGACCATCCTTGGAAGTGCCATAGCCAACAGCTGCATTTTAGGAAATGCCTGTGGCTCAGGTAATGTGCAGTAACCTTCCTCTGGACATCTTGGAGTGTGCTGTGCTTGTCTGGGCACCTGCTGCAGATGCACAGAAGGGATCTCGAGGGGAGTTGCCAGAGTGAGTCGGATTCAGGCTCGCAGCCTTCAGCAGGCTCCAGAGTACTTGGCACGGGGTCAAGGCTCTCACAACAGCTGTGCCCCTTTGCTAATGGCTTGACAAATATGAGCATTTTTGCATTTGTCACAAAATCCCCAGGCCTGTCGCTTTCAAGTTTCTCAAGGCTTTAATTCCATGCCAGTATATTGGGCTGGGGGGAGAGAGGGAGAAGCAATGCTCCACAGATGTCCAAGGCTGGAATATCCTGGGAAGCATTAATCCTCTGAAGACAAATATTCCGTGAAGAGAGAGATTTAAAATTGTGCTGCATTTCTACAAACACTTTTAGCTGGCATAAGGCAGCTCTGCAACAACCCGCTTCAGAGGGCAGTCCACCATTCCTGTTCCTCTGCCTTTCTCCTTCCTGGCCCAGGGCTGCCCCTTTCCCCATGCTGGCACCAGCACACACATGATTGTGCAGCGAACCAGGCCAGGGAACTCTGCCAGCTTAAAACTAAACAATTTCCTTTTCCCCAGGTTAGTTTCGATGTGGATGAGTTCCTTGATCTGGTTCATTGCGGGGCCACAAGAACACTTGTGCTGGCACAAGGTAGGGAGTAGCAGAGGGAGTGAGGAGGAATGTGGGCTGCGGGTGTGGGGAAGGAAGGGCCATTTCCTTCAGCAGCAGTGCTGGTTTATGCTGGCTTAGAGACTTGGTGTATCTGTGGTGTTAATTGCTGAAAATTATGTGCTCCAAACTGTGTGTCACAACTGAGAGATTTTCAGGAATAAAAGCCTCTCTCTCTTTTAAAACGGGACCTTATTTCTTCAGCTCTTCTTAGATTAAAGTTTGGTGGCTCAGAGTCGAAACGGAGTTCATGATGTTTTCATGCCAAATAATTGTCAGTCTACCTAGGTATGATAAAAAGGGAGATGGGGGCATGGGGCAGGGAAAAACTGCTTCTAAAATTATACAGGTGATTAGGAGCAGAGGCACAATGACCTGGCATGTCTCCTTGCAGCCTGGTTCCCACCAGTGGCTTCTCTGTCTCTCTATATGGCAAGGAGAAAACCAAGTCAGTTGGCTGCCACACTGCACTCAGTTCCCATGTGCATTGATGGTGCACATTTATTATGTGTTTATTTAAATATCAAGGAGGATAAATCATCTGAGTGGCAGCTTGGTGAATGATTTGTCAGAAGTTGTCTCATTTATCCTAATAAAACGTGAACTAATTCATTTATCCAAGTGAAGCTTTCTCGGGATTTACAGTGGTGTAGCTGAAAGCAGGATTGGCCCCCTGACTCTGTAGCAGCATTAGTGAGTATTCCAAATATTACTTGTGTTCTACTGAGTCTATCTGAGGCATCCAATAAATTCTGGGGCACGACTCTGCCTTTCATTTATAGCTGTAACCAACAAGAAGATACCAAAATCTGACCCATTAATAGAATAATGGACATCAGCAACAGTTCCCTGTATTTGCTCCCCTGCAGTTCCACTGGGCGAGGGGCTCATTGCAGCCATGCTGGGCAGTGCTGGGGTCACTGTGGCTGCTCTGCCTTTACAAGGGTTTTTCTAACAGTGAGATATGAGATGTTCATTATGCTTCTCATGTATGTAATTCACACTGAATCAGCCCATCAGTTGGATTTTGAAGGTGAGGTTCTTGTGCGTTAGAAATTCCCCTTTCCTTTAGTTCCTTTCTTCCTCTTTTCTTTGGTTCCTTACAATGTTATTGTTTTCAACTGAGAGGATAATTTGAAGTGAATCTTGACCATATTCCCATACCTTTTCCAACCTGAGGAGAGAGGTACTTGAACTGATTTGCATATTTATTGAATAGATGCTCCTAGGATGGCCACACTGCGATGTCGTATCTCATTTACAGCTTGTTCCTGCTGGCTCTCCAGCTTGTTAAAGGAAAGACACCGTAAAAAGAAAACAAGTGCACTGTGTTATATGTGGACTACAAACATAAAAGTGACTGAAGTATGGAGGGAAAGGGGATAGATTGGCAGCCTGAAAATATAATAAACCATTAAAGCATTAAAGGGTGGCCTGCTGAGCTTGTTGTTTAATTACTTTTAGTGATGAACAATGTCAATAATTATGATTTTCAACTCTCTATGACATTTACATTTGTAAAAGCTTCAGAAGCTGGCTTTACTAAAACCTGCTGAGGCTACACTTGAGGAGCTAAGATGAGGCTTGTAGTGCTACTTTTTACAAAAAGAGTGCTTTTTATGCATCTGTGCTCAGCCTATTGGATGCCCACAGCCTATAGCCAGCAGTTCCAGCCTGAGCCAGTCAAAGCAATGGGATGGTCTGGTCACACATTTATGATAATTCAAAGAGTGGGTTTGTTGGAGTGCCTTTGGCATCTCTCATTTTACTGGTGTATCACTAATGAGAATTGAAGTGGCCCCAGATGTTTGCAGTGGTAGGATTTCTGTGATAAGGCAAGGTTAAAGGATTAGTAAACTCTCAGTTTCTAGAGGTTCTCTGTGACAAGTTTGTGTAATTTCACAACCCAACATTTTGATAGCCCTTTTAACTCAATGTAGATGACAAAAAAATTAAGATTATAAAAATAAGAGAGAAATTAGGGTCATTTTAAAATGCCATGTGGTAACTTATCTGAAGGATCTCATCATTCTAGATTAATTTCCTATGCACTGTAATAATATTGTCCTTATGCTTGTCTTTGGTACTCAGATGGATTAAATTTTAGCATAAGTTATTAGAAACTATAAATAAGATCTCAGTCTGATTAAAATCCTTCAGAGAAACATAAATAATAATCTGGAGAAAAAAATCACATCTTAATTACAGTATCAAATAAGAGTAATTTGTAACAACAGTGGTACTTACACTGTTTTGTTTTAGTGTCAGACAAAATGTGTATATTTAATGAAAAGATGATAGCCAGGTGGTTTTTATTTATACCAATACAACATAGCTATTATTCCTTATTTATGCTGGTACGGGTGAGAGTAGAACCTGATCCCCAATTCTGAGAGGCTTACTGCATATTTTATCATCTTACAAAAATATTCTTGTGAAAAAAAATCTAACATTTGAAAACCTTCACTACAAGGAGCTTGAAAAGATTCTTTTTGTTTCTTATACACCTCCACAAATCTTATTTTTCAATTTTTTTTTACCAGAATGCTTACGAAGACATTAGTTTTATTTTGGCTCCCCAACACCCAGAGAGTAAGTATTGTTACAGAGACAAGAGGACATTTTTGTTTCACCAAAAAATGCTTAAAAATATTTTTAAAGGGCATGAGATGTTTTGTGTTAAATATTGCCAATGCTGAAAGATGCTGAAGGTTTCATTTTAACAGTTTGGTGCAAGGTTCCCTCTTTCAACAAGTCTGTGTCTCAAAGTCTGTTGTGTAATAAAACCAGCTGCCAGCTATTTGGAAAAATAAACTGCCTAAGTTGGATTCCTGTTAAGCAATCAGCTTTAATCCTCTGGAGAAAGGGTGAACAGCTTTGTTCCTCTTTGTTGAAGTCTGGGTTAACCTCCTTCATTTCTTGGGCTGTAATAACTTGGTTTTATGGAGAAAGCCTTCCATGTGCTAAAAGCTCTGCTTGGGCACAGGGCACTTCCCAGCTCCCAGGGCGGTTGGTTTGTGTGTTTGGATACCTCTTTAACCACCCAGCTCTGACCTTTATGAAGATGCTGAATACCACAGAAGAGCAGCTGCAGTCAGAGAGCAATTTCACAGTTACCTTGAGCAGACCTAAATCAGCACAACGCCAAGAGGACTGGTCCTGCCCTCATATCTCTGTCTGGAGACAGGTCTTTTGGAAAAGTAAAGATCATTGGGAGCATGGTTTCACAACAACCTAAGCTGGTCTGTGCTGGGACTGGCACAGCTTCCAGCTGTGCATTCCCTCCATGCTCACTGTTGGATCAGAGTTCACAAACTAATGACTTTTTTCTTTTTGTAGTGTTAATTTTCTGCCACCTTCGTGACCTGAACTGGGTCATGCAGGAGGGAGTCCAAAGAGTGCCTTTTCCTGTGCCAAGAATGAAATGGAATGTGCACAGGAGTTCAGTATCTGTTAGGATAGATCTTGACAAGGAGGGTATGAGACTGTCAGCAAGAGAAACACGTCTGATCCAGTCAGTAGGGGGAGGACTTTCCTGTTTTGTTTTTCCAGTATATTTGCAAACACACTCGTATTTGCTTTCTTGTTGTTTAAATACCTCTTTATTGTCTGGGACAGGTCTGCTGCCTGCTCTGGCAGCTGACAATGCATTTCCTTCTGCTGAGAGTCCTGGAAGGCTCCCCAGGGTTGCCAGTACACAGAGAAGAGTGTTGCTAGAGGCACTTTCACACCTACTAATGGAAGAGTCATCAAAACTGGTCTCTGGGGGAATGATTTCTCCTTGAAAGTGAAAAGAGTTAAATCGTGGTGGGTGCTTCCTGACATGGAATTCAGCCCATGAGAAGAGACTGCTGGAGGGGAGGGAGTTGTCTCTTTTTAGGACTATACCCACCTTCTGAACACTCTATCTCTGCTTGCTTCTTTCTGTCTTACACGAATATGCAAGAGATGACAAGTACCTTTTGCAAGACTTGCAGCTACTTACTACAGGATTTGTAGACAAAAGCAGTACAGCCTCCCTGTTTCCCCTCCAAACCCAAGACTGAGAGATTATTGCTGCAGCAAAAGAATTAAGGCACTTGCTGGAAGAGAAAAACTCTCTTGTTTGCATGGGAGTTACAGGCAGGACTTGGGTAACGGGCTAATACCCATCAACACATTTTTGATGTCACTGTGCTGTTCCCCTCTACTTGAGCTGACAGCTGATGGCAGGACTTGGCTGCTTCTCCCCTGCATTGAGAGGAGTTTGGATGTCAGATGCAGGGAGATGGGGCAAGCTTGAGCAGCCAGCCGTGAGCAGAGCGAAGCAGTGAGGAATGACTCTCTGCTCCAGGGCGTGAGGTGCCATTGCGAGCCTGACCTTTTGAATACAAAGCATTTGTCAGAAATCCAGAGGAAAAACGAGCCGAACCAGTCAGAGTGGCTCTGCCGTTCTTTTAAGGGAAGCTCATGTATTTAAGCAGACACACCTACCCCCAGGCCTGACCCAGACATTGTATGCAAGGATCTCTGATGATACCGGGGGCCCCCGTGTTCGCTCCAGCTACCAGGAGAAACAAACCTCACACCCTTGTGTGGGCTCTTCGCTCACTCCAGCCGGGAGCCCAGTAATTCCCAGTCCAGCCAGGGCAAGCTGTAAAAGGGTAACAAGATGTTAAAGGCACCATGAGATGGGTGCAGGCAGCTCTCTAAAAGTTGTGTGAATCCTAAATATCCTGTCCTGCATCCTGGAGTTTCAGTGCTCAGTGTCTGACACACTGCCAGCCTCTCTCACAGGGTGTCTCCCAACACCTCTGTGACTCTCTGAGCCACCACTTTCCAAGGGACATCTCCCAAAATCTCATGCCTGGAGTTCTGGACTCCCATGACTGAATCCCCCATGATGTTCTCCCACAGGCAACCCTGTGTAGCAGAGCCTCACAGCCGTCTGGGTTCTCACCCTCACACCTTGGTGGTCATGGCAGGAGGATGAGGATGTGAACGGCAGCCCAGGGTCAGGAGAGGGCAGTGAAGTTTATGCACCCTGTAATCCCCATCAGAGGCACTTTTGTGCACCACAGCTGAGAGTTCTGTCCATCCAGATCTGAAGATCTGATACACAACATGGATCATCCCATGTGTGAGAGGTCACAGGCTGCTCTGCGTGGCAGAATGAGTAGTCTGAACCCTCCTTACACTCCACCATGCCAAGTATGCTTTTCCCAGGAGCCTTTCTTCCCTCCTTTATTAGATCTGCTTTAAGCTGCTGCAGAGCTGCACCCTCAGTAACCTCCCAGGGACCCTTGGAAACCTCCACAGGTTGCACACCACGGAATAACACATCAGCACATTCCAGAGTCACTTTTAACACTGCTCTCCTCCCTAAGCCATTCACGCACACAAATCTCCTCTGCGGATTAAGGAAGGCAGAACTCCAACCGGGAAGGACCCTCTCCTGTTTCTTGCGCCTTTCTGCAGCAGCAGACAGAACAATTTGCCTTCCGAGCGGCACTCGAGTCCCGCAGGGCTGCCCGAGCGGTGTGGGATGAGGGACCAGCGGGATGATGAACCGGCGGAACGGGGAGTCGGGTCCCGGCTGTCGCTCCGTGCTCGGCCCTGACATCTAGTGGAACAAGTCCTCTAAAGCACCTCAAGCTGAGCAGGAGAGATCGGGGTTTGCTTCCCTGCAAGGCTCGATGGAGCAACCATTCGTCTGTATGATCGTTTCTTTTATTGCACTTAACACTTCCCAAGGCTTTGTTGAGGGAGAAAAGAGGAAGTCGCTGCACGAACAAAGAAGACGCACTTTGGAAAAGTTTTCACCTTTTCCTCCAAATCTGAACTTGTTTTTGCTGTCAGGTAAATGGTCTTCTCGTTGCAGCAGTGACAAACATCAGTTTCATGGTTACTTCTTGATTAACACCATTAAATGAAAACCAACTGTGACACAATCCCAAGAGAACATAGGGTAAAACTATCAAGGAGCTCATAATAAACCCTGTGAAAGATGCAAAATTGCTATAGGCTAAATTTTCCACCCGGCTTCTCAGAACACAGCTGTGCCACTTGTAAGTACCACTGTTTGCACATGCGACCCTTGCTCTGTTTTCACAGGTGAGAAAGGAGCTCTCAGTGCACAGAAACATTTTGTCTGTATAAACCAGATTTTTGAACTGCTCAGCTGGAAGTGATGCACATAATTGTCTTTCGTAAGGAAATGCATAAAAACCTCATTGCAGCTGAGAGGCCAAATGTGGTTTTTTGCTCTTGGAAAGTTGTTGAACGTCTGTGATGCACTTTGTGTAGGAGCTGAAAGCATTGCAGTGACAGTGACGACAAAGACAACCAGCTGTTGTTGAGGTACAAGAGGAATCTTTATTAATAAGATTCAGAGACTCTGCATTTGCGGTGCTTGATCACCAGCACAGACAAATTGAGTTTCCCATGGCCACACAGCCCTGCAGGGGGCTAGGTCTGAGAGGTTCATGCCCTCCCACATGCATGCGAGATCCTTACAAAGGCCAAACTTCATTCTTTTACATTCTTACAACAGGGGCACAGAGAAAGGAGCAGGAACGCCTTAAATGGCCCCAGTAATTTCCATCCCAAGGTTGGAGTACTCCTCAGAGATGTGCTTCGAGGTCAAGTGACTGACTGACCCTAGGGCAAGTTACTGCCCATCAGCTGACTCTGCCTGTGAGGCACACCTTACTCCATCTCTAATGCCAGCAGAGTTGGTTACTGGGCTGTGCTGATTGTTGGCAACTTATTAGACTGCTTTTGGTTGCCTGTCTGGACCTTACAAGTCTGATCTGAGACAGCTGAAGTCGAATCAGAGCAAAGCTTTTGTACTCTTTGAGTCTGTTACTTGATTCTTCATCAAATTGAGGGGAGAGGCAGTGTCTGAGAGCTCCTGCAGAACAGGGGCATCTCTGCTGTTAATGTGCTGGGCAGCGCCTCTATCTCAGGGCCAGGGCTTCTCCTGGTGGGTTTATTTAGAATTTGCACAGTTTGATCACTGCACAAGTCTTAAACAAGGAATTAATTGAGATTTTAATAAATGGTCACTGCATGCTAATTGAGTACCCACTTGATTATTTAAAGATATTATGTGAAGTTTGTGTAATTGGTTACATTGGTATTAAATTAGCATATAAAATCTCCTGCAACTCTCATATGATTTAATGAGGCTGTTATCGTGTGTGAATAAAACGGTGATTGATGAGTGAAAACCTCTTTTCCGAGCACAGAGATTGTTTAATAAGGTCAGAAATATTTCTGACATGTACTGAGTTACTCATGTTATGCAGGTCACTTTTTGACAACAGAGTGACCTATGTGTATAATGAGGACTTTGGGATTGAAGTGGGTTCCTAACTAACCCAGCATGTGACTGGATTTGGACCTGCAGTCTCACTGCAGTTCATGAAAAAGAGAGGTCACTACTCTGTCCTGGCTGAACTCCTTTCTTTTTAATTGTCAAGCACTGAGATGAACTGAGCTGTGTTTCAGAATGCAAAAGAACAGAAAATATAAAAGGCAAACAGTAATCTGGAAAAGGAGGATTTGAAACTTCTTCTCACATTACTGTAATCCTGATGCCACTTCCATCTGACAGCTCAGAGCTGCCTCATGTGTGGTCTGTCTTGGGTGTGCTGAAAACCCAACATCAGCCCAGGGACAGCCCAGCCAAACCTCCTTTCCTCTGGCTATAACTCCCATCTCCTACTGTTCTGGCAACAGAAAGGTGCAGTGTCTTAAGAGAATCTTTGATAGCCATTACAGGAGTTGGTCTTGTGGTGTGTTGCACTGATTTGGGGCCAGAGTACGTGGGTAAAATGGCACCAGTAGATGCATTTGAGCAGAGCCACTCCAGCAGTGTGGGGGGAGAGGGAACAATACCCTGCAGTGAACTGCTTTGCTGGAATGCTTTGGGGTTCACTGGCAATTGGTGTAAGAACAGCCACATTGGCAGGAGCTGAGGGGTGTTTGCAGGGGGTGTGGAGTCACTCCTGCTCCAGTGTTCCTGAGCTGGGGGCAGTGTAGTCAGCCGCATAAAGTGAAAATATGGATGCTAGGATTTGATGTAACTGAGCCCTGCTCTGCCCGTGTGGAAAGCAGATGTTCTCAAGTTTCCAGGTGTTGAGAAATGCTGTGTCAAGCTCATGGAAAAGCTTGCCAGGTAGTTTGAAGATTGCTAGTTTTCTCATCTCCTGGGCACGCTCCCAAGCTGGTGTTCAATGCCTGATACAAGGCAGACAAACATCTGTCAAGACTGATGTAGGCAGTCAGAGCTGCTGCTGCCTTGGGGCAGCCAGATAGTCTAGGTGATCTTTGGAGATCCTTTCCAGCCCTTATCTGAGTCTGATCTCCTGGAGAAGTAGGACTTGTACAGACCTTCTGCTTTTCTGTCCTCCCCCTCCCCAACAATTTTGGAGCCAGTTGGCCAATTTTAAGCATGTGAAGAATGAAGGAGAATAGATATCGAAGGTTGTGTAACTGTGCATGTCCACAATTCCTGAGAATCATACCACCTGTGCTCACAGTGGGAAGGAAGCAGAAGATGTGCCCAGGTTGGTATTTGATGTTGCCACGTTTCCATTCTGTGCTCTGGGCTCTGCAGCAGCGTGAGTGTGCAGGATCCTGGTGTCTGTGTGTGAACAGACTGCCCAGGCCTTCCTCTGCTCTAAAGATACAGGGACAAATTTCGAAAACAAAGTTCATTGCGTTCTTTCTAGAGGTCTGATTCCTTATCTCTTTCCCTCCTGCTCACTGGCTTGATTTTGCATGCTTATCTGTTACATCCTCTTCCTGCCCAATAAAAAGCCATTTTTGGAGCCGGATGTGCACATGTGCCTGAGTGCTGACCTCTACAAAGCTTTTTAAATATCCCAAGCTGCAAGCACACATTTAATTGAGTTTGAGTTTTGTTTGTTTGAGTCAGTATTCTTATTTATTCACGCTTATGGCAGAACCCTGCAGCCTAGCAGACCTAATGAAGCTGGATACCAGTAATACTGGGGTGTCTGGTTTGCTTCTGGTGTGGGGTGCAGCCAGATCATACTTCTTTCTGCCACAGAGCCTCCAGGCAGATTCTTGTCTGAGACTTGTACCAAGGTCTGCTCAAACACGTAAGGTCAAATCACAAGCTGTGCTTTTGATTATGCCAGAGTTCATTCTAAGGAGGAGGAAGCTCAATTGTGTGTTGATTCTTCATTGAAAACTCTCCATCAATTTGCCACCACAGCTCTCCAGTCAGCATCAGAGAAGTAATCTCAGAGTGTCTCAGCCCAGAGAACCACAGGGAATGTCAGGCACCAGTGTCCACAGGAAGGGTGATGGCCCGGAGCACTGTGAGAGAGGACTGCATTTCCCTGTGTGCACGTGCAGAGATGCAGAGCCTGCAGACAGGGCAGTAACGTGTCCCTGAGGGCAAACAACACCCATTTCCCTGTCTGCTGGGGCACTGTGTACGCTGGCAGCTGACAGGCAGCCTGGAAACCACAGCCTGACAGGCAAAGCTGAGGGGGAAGCTAAAAACAAGCACGGAGACCAAGGTGTGACTCACTGAAAGCACACTCCAGGCTGGGGCTGGTTCTTGCTGCAAAGAGAGAAAACAAAGACGGTAAGAAAGAAGGTAGAAAGCCACAAAGTGATGAAGTAGCTTGCTTGGGGTCACACATGACAGGATGGTGGCAGAAGCTGAACTGAGCTTTCTCGGTGCCTGGTTTAGTGCTAGTTCAGCTCAGCTGCCTGGCTTCCAGCATGTTGTGACTGCAGAGCCCACAGCCACTTAGGCCTGTTATTATCTGTACGTCTGCTGAAGCAGGTTTCTGGATTTCACCCATGCTGGTCTATCCTCCTGGGAAGTCAAGTGGAAGTGCTGCAGCCTATAACGATCTCATTCCCCCGCCGATGCACTGGAATCACGAGCGTTTGCGTTCGCTAAATATAGCAAAGAGGGACCTGTGGTTGATCAGCATTTCTCCCATTAGTGCTGTAGGTGGAACTGCACTTAATAGGAATTACACTAAATGGATATAGGAGACATGGGGATAATTGACCAAACTTGTCTTAAATGTGTTTGTGGAGAGAAAGAAGCCGCAAAATGACAGGCATTTTCCCCATTAGCCTCTCTAGAGAAGTAGCAGGCACTGTAGGCCAGATTCTCAGCTAGAGGGATTTGCCATTGCCTTTTTGTCTTCCCGGGAATCAGGCTGATTTACCCCAGATGCAAACAGTTTATTGGAGTCGCCTGGAATATTAAATGTCTTAGACTCGTGGAAAAGTGAGGAAAAGACATAACTACTACAACCATAGGTTTATTGTCATGAGTTTGAGCTTTTAAAATAGGAATAAGTGAGCCTGCTGAATAGTAGAATTAAGGCCAATATGCCCACTGGTGTAAATGAGCATGCAGCTGTATGGCCAGAAATAGGATTCCACACATTATGCCAGGAAGTAATTTAACACTGAATATATTATTTCCTTAATACACAATGCATGCAAGTTGACAGGCTCATTTCCCAGAAGGTATATTTTAGTACCAGTACACCTGAAACTGCAAAATAGATATGTCTTTTGTCTTTCCTCTTCACAAACACAAAGCTGTTTATTTAAATGAAAGTGGACTTAATGTACCATTTATAGATGTGCATTTTGTTCTGGTATTTGCATCCAACATTGATTCCCTTTTATTTCAAAGGAGGCAGTGGAAGGATTTGTAAATTATCTCCAGCCACTCTATGAAACAGTCTAAAAACGAGAGGTTGTGTTTTTTTCACAGCCACCTCTGGGGACTGTGCTACACAGTAACCTCCATGTAATGGTTCTGGTCTCTGACCCCACCTCCAGTGAAGTCTTCTGCCAGCATCTCTTTATACCACTGCCTTCATCTTGTGGTGACACATGGATTTCTCAGGCCTTGGAAAGATCTTCCTTTGAGGGGACATTATACTGCAATGCACTGACATGCTTCATGGCTCTAATTCGGGAAAAAATCTTGATGTTAAGTGTGCCACTAAGACTGAAGGAAGAAGCTTTATTTTAAAAAAAAATTCAAGCCAGCATAGTGACAGGAAAAAAAAATAACATCTAGGGATGCTTTTTTTTCCCCCGGTGTCATGCCAGTCTAATGATTCTAGGACCTGAGTCATGATTTTGGAATGCTCCATTGACTCCACTGGAAATTAGGCACTTCAGGTTGAAGTGCTTGTATAAGTCTTGTCTCGAGTAAGATTAGATTTATACTTGTGTTTAAGTGCTTTGCTGAACAAGGGCACAATTAAGTTAAATATGATTATTTTGTTTCCAGAGACAATCCTCTTTCACGAGTCTGCAGGAAACAGCTCCTGCAAATGCATTCATCCTTAGGAATGAACACAAACGCCTTTACCAAGACTCAAATAAAAAATAGAGCAGTTTATTTTAAAGAGAGGCTGGATTTTCATCTTTTCTAATAAAAAAAGAAAACCTGATTAAACTCTTTACACTTATAAGTGTCCTACTTTCAAATCAGACCTGACACTAAGTAGGTTAGTGGGAGGGGAGCTTTAACAAATTTCCTTTAACAGAACTTGATGTGATCCTCTGACCTGAATTTTCAGGCTTAATCTGCTTTAAAGAACATGCTTGAACCTAAACCAACAGCAAAACTCACAAGAGAGCTAAACTGTTAATTTAAAACAACAACAACAACACCACCACAGCAATAACAAACCCCCAAACAAACACAGAACCCCAGCCTAGGACCATGCACAGTCAGCCTGTGATGATTTAACTTGTGCACGTGTGTGTGTATGAGTGTGCTTGTGGGCTCTTGTGTGCTTCTTTTTCTTGGTTTTTTTTTTAAAGGAAGAAAAGTGGCTATTGAAAGTGTTAAAGAAGCAAACCTGGGACTAAGCCCAATGCTTCTGAAAGGGGCTTTTGATGATACATCCCCTGAAAAACTACAGTCCTCCCATAAGTCATCAGATATGGTATTGCAAAGGCATTTAAATGTGAGGTCCTGTCAAGTTATGCGAAAGCCCCATGATATATGGCCCAGAGGAGTTTATCTTGCTCTGGGAAAAAAAGACCTTGGAACTGACACTTTATATTCCGAAGCCAATAAAAACATCTTAAAATAACACCCCCTCCCTTCCTCAAAGAGCAACTGACAGTGAGAGAGAGAGCAGGGGTGGGAGAGCAGTGATCAGCAGTGATTCGGTTTCTGGGTCTGAGAACTTTGTTGTGGGCAGTGCAACTCTGATGATTTATAATTAACTCCAACATGAAGAAGAAAATGCCAGGCTTTCATAACAGCACTACAAAAATAACCACATTCTCAGTGTTTGCAAAATTGGAAACAAATGTCCCAAGGAAAATAAGAGCTCTTTACAGCCCTATCCATGCTTTGGAGCAAGGAAAATGCTGGAATTCAATCAGGACCACAGATGATGAGCCAGTATCATTTGTCATGGGAAATTCATCTGGATAAAACAGGATTGCTCCATTACCCTTCCATCACTCTAACAAATAACTGGATTGAAATCTCTTAAATTAAAAGCAGTTAAGACCTTTTCTTCTTTTTGGCAGAGAAATAATGTCATCCTCTGTACCCCAAGGACCTGAAAGTGAAAAGTGATAGACTAAAATATATACATTTCTTGCATCCAGCTGGTGACACGAGATTCCAGTGTTCTGGCTGATCACATGAGTGATCTTGGATAGTAGCAGTTGCTTAAAGACACCTGATGGTTTTGAGGTTTGGACCCAGAACATTCTGGTTTATGGGATTTTAAGTAGGGCATGTTATTTCAATTTAGCAAGATATTACTTTTAAAGATGGGAGTAATCCCAGTACAGCCAGTGGGGCTACCAGGCAGAGATGTAAAGTATCTTGCTGACTCAGGACCCGAATTAGACAAGGAGCAGTGCCATAAAGGCCCCCAGAGGATCACAGTGAAAATCCTGAACTGGGTCATGAGGAAATAGTAAAGATGAAAAGTTTCTCTAAGGAGGATTCATAAGGGAAGCCCCGAACAGATCATTGCTGGCTTCCATTATGTTCGTAGTACTCTTGTGCTAATGGATCTTTTTTCTTAAAAATTAATCTCCAGGGTCCTGGGATTTTAGAAACCTCTCTATTTCTGCATCTTTATCTATCTCTATCTCTATCTTTAAAAAACTTATAATTCTTAGAGTTGAAGCTTAAAAAAAAGCTGATATAATCATGACTCCTTTTCTTCCCAAATGCCCGTGCCTATCCGTATGCACAGAGGAGCAGATACATTCAGAAAGGAACACAGAGCAAAATGTTCTTTTTGAATTCCTTTTTGAGTCCTTATTTTGTGGATCCTGAGGTGAGATGTGTCAGGGACATGCTCAGCACTCCACAGCTGTACCCTCTGGGGGCTCCCCCATTTTTATTGATATATTTCATGCTAAGTACGATACAGAAAGTAGTCATGCCAAGCAATGATGACAGCCCCTGACCAGAAGCTTTTACAGTATAAAAAACACAAATCGATAAAAGTCACTGCTACTACACAACAGAGCAAATGCAACACTAACCTGACAAAGGAAGACAAAAGCAAATGTGTAATGAAAACATCCTCTCAATGTGTTTTTTATACTCCAGTGACTCCATAGCCAGCATTTATAACTGCAGCCACCTATATAGCTGTCACTCCATTGCTGGTAAGATATATCCCTGTTTAAGATGACAGTTTCTTTGGAGCTACTTGAAAGGAAAGCACTGCCATTCTCAGTCATTATTATTTTGGTCCAGACTTAACATTTTTCTTTTTTTTTTTTTTTTCCTTTTCCTTCTCTGCTCCAGCTGAACTCCTGTCAAATGCACCCATTGGAAACAATAAGATAAACCACCTCTGTCATTTACTTCCAATGCAGGAAGTCTTAACTGTGCTCTCTGTTCATTAGCACTCCCGGCTTCCCGAGCAGCCATCCGCAGAGCTGCTGCAGGATTCACCGACTGCGAGCCTCTGAAACCTAATTTTGATTCATGAGCTGGAATCTCTTAGCACAGCCCTTGTGGAGCTCCAAATCTAGCTGGTTTTTACCTGGCCTCATGCTTGCCGAGCCGATATTTGGCCATATTCAGATGATTTTGCAGAAGTCATCTGAGATCTTTCGCTGGAGAGGTTTTGCAGTGTGAGAGCTTGACAAGATGGTTTTTGTGTGCTGTAATTTGGAGGCTGCTGTCAGACTTCTGCAGAATCTCACTCGTTTTCTGTTTTGCTGTCTTGTACAAATCTTGGTTTTTTGCTGAATATAATCAAACATCTCTCAAATTAACAGTTATCAGAAACACTGGGTACTTTTTGCTTTTATAAAAGAAGAACGTCAATGTTAGATCTGTCTTACTCTGAAAGATATTTCTGTGTGGCAAGTGCACTGGAATTAGTCCACTGGAAAATATCCATTTAACAAAACTCAAATATTTTCACAAGTGTAACAGCTTCATCAACATTTGTATGGGAAGATATTTCAAAATTCACTTAGATAAGACTGAAATGCTTCATTTGATAAGCAAGGACCTTTAATTCCAAAAGGGTCAAAATGTTTCATTTCAATTTCAGTATAATTTCTTATAATGTATGAATTAAATTAAAAAGAAAGAGTGTGAAAACATTCTGACCCTTCTGACAGAAAACATGGTTATGCAGCATAAATGAGGACTGTTTCAATAGAAAGTTTGAAGTTCTTAGTTTTCTTCCAAATTCAGAGTGAAACACAACTTCAAAAATGTTGATTCTCCTTTTCACATTTTTATGTTTAGAACAATTTAAATTTTCTCCAAGAGCTGCAGATGTTTACTGTACTGGCATCTACATAATCAAGATGTTACTACTTCACTTTTTCCTAGAGATTAGGACCACGATTTTCTTTAAAATAATATTGATATTGCATTTACTGGCATGTAGCTTTATCTGTGAATTCTTGACAAAGCTCTATTTTAATAAATGCAATATAACATTGATTGGTGATAGTGAAAATCCTCATAAACACTGTCTGACTAAAATCCAGGTAAGGCAAATATTATATTAATTTAATGGGTAGAGAACCTGTCGTAAAAAACAGTCTCATGTCACCCCAGTGTCTGTGCCAGTATCACGAGTCCTGACCAGGTGAAATTGGGGTGGATACTTGGCCATGCAGGATCTGACTGTGGGCTCTCTCTGGCCAGCTAGCCTTTCCTTCTCTATTTCTCCAGAAATTAGACATCAGCAGTTGGGAAATTCTTGTATCTTCCCCAAATTTTTCTCGAGTACATTGTTGTGCAACACACTGGCAGCTTCCAGTGCTTCTGTAAGTACACATCGATGGGAGAGTTTTTGTCTGGGAGGAATTTACTAGGTTGAAGGAAAAATAGAGGAGACTGCATTCCCTCTTCCTTTAGGATCTCACAGTGCCTGGCATTTTTCTGGCTGTAGGATGGAGGATTGTTCATGTATCTGCAAAGTCCTTCATGCACGGGACTTCCAGTCCTGCTCCCCCAGGAGTGTCTGTGTGCACACAACCTCTGTGTTCTCTAACCTGGTTAAAGCAGCACCTTCCTGCTGCTCCTCTCTCTGCTGAGCTGCCTGTCAAGGGCACCAGTCCTAAGGTCCCTCTTCCTGATGAAGAAACACTCCTCCTGGAACCTGTGGGATTTAACCAGCTCTAAGCCCTCGACAATTTTGTGTATTAGCCAATGCTAACGTGAAATGTGCTACAAACCAATGTAATGTCTCTTCTGAATTTTTACCTGTTCTTCCTAGATGAGAACTGGCCCATTTTTTATTCCCCTATGCAAAATTAATTCTTCTATTTTAGACCGTAGAGATGCTTGTATTGAAGCAACGAGGGAGGAGCTTGGCGGTAAAAGACTATCCCAAAAATGCCAAATAAAACTGGTCTTTGTTTTGTGCCATTTCCGGACTCTGCAACATTTTAATAACAAATCCTGAAACCATATGACAGTAATACGGAGCATCTTTTTATGATAAACATAAGTAATGAGCCTTGTCAAAGAGACACGGGAATGAGTAGTACATAGCAATCCCCATTCAAAGAAAAAGAAAGAACAACTGTTGGGGAAAAAAAAAACAACTGACATTTTCCCAAATCTCTGCATATCGGTGGCCATAAAGCAATAAAATTCCAGGACACTGTGAGCTTAGGCACACAGAGAAGTAAATGGGAAAAAATGTTTGGGAAGACAATGTAACATTGTCTCATAATTTACAAACCCCTAATGATTTCCAAAGCTGGTATGTGAGATTTACCCTCCTTTTTTGGCATTCAAATTGACGCAGGGGCTTTTTCCTGCCAACTGGAACATTCTTTAGGTGTTTTTTTCCTTCGCATGAAGTTCGTTGTGATCCCATGCTTGCTATTATTCATAAATTAATTTCTGGCATCGCAATAAATTCTAGGAAAACCAATAAACCACAAACGTACAGCTAATTCTTTGTCATTTTTCTTTCTTTCTTTTTTTTTTTTTAA
>VZRR01010232.1:473755-533940 GCA_013398015.1 Oreocharis arfaki | reverse complement strand
TTTTTTTTTTTTTTTTTTTAAAAAACATTCTGTGGGAAAGAAAAAAAAAGAAGCAGTAAATGTTTGCCGAGGTGCTGGATCCACAGCAGGAATTTATGTTTCCAATTGTTCTTCCTAACTTGTCAAAGAAGTTTTATTGCAGTCGACAATCTTTATTGGGTCTGTTTGGGCAGGGCCAGCTTCAGAACGTATCTGAGAGTGAGCCTGTGTAATACATGGAAACACATTTCAATGCCTGGTGAAACTGGGGCAGATCCCAAAACTTGGATTTGATTTCTGCTCAGTCTTTACTATGGGATCAACAGGGTGGGGTTTTTGCCGTGGAAAAACTCACCTCTGAAAAAGTCATGGGGTCCTTAACTATTGCATGAGGGAAATGTTCACAGCTGCATTTAAGTGAAATTTCATCTCACCGGGAATTTTCATTTCAGAAGTAGAAGGGGTTGCTCGCCAAGGTGTGCATCTGTCCTTGCACACTGCCCACGTGTGCACCAGCTGCTTTGGGGTGGAAAACGGTGCTTCTCACAGCAGCTGGACCAAGCAGGCTGACATGGGCCAGGCAACAGAAGAAAACATCATTAACAACTAGGAGAGAACCTGTCACTTGCAGCTCATTCCCCAAGACAAAGGAAAATGTGTGTCTAGTCCATTAGGCAACTGAGATGTGAAAATAGCTCCATTTTTCTTGGTGTGATAATACAGATTTAGAGCCTCATTTCCATTAAAATTACTGGGTTGAAATGTCCACACCAGATCCTTATTGTGATTAATCTATATACAGGCAGGTGTGTACATACAGTAGCTCTAACTCATCTGTCTGTCTCTTCTGGCCAAGCTGGGTTCAGGTTCAAATTTCCTTTGGGAAACCACAGGCAGAGGTTGTGAAGTCCTTCCCTGCTTGAAGACTTCACTCCAGAACTTAATGGGATTTAGGCACCAACTTCCCACGGAAATACTGTGAGTATCTAAGTGCACTGAGGAGCTGGGCATCCCAGCTTCAGCTCTAGGAAAGCTTCGAGAACTTCAGCTACTTAAAGAGTGCTACATCACTGGAGATCATAGGAGTTTTCTTGGCCATCTGGAAGCTGAGCTCCAGCACCTGCAAGTTTTTCTCTTTGAGGCTTTCGTGCTACAGCTGGGGAAAGCTTGCATGAGCTGCCATGTCCTGCCCTTGAAAGCATGGAGGTTCCTTCAGGCTTGAGGGGCATTGTTGGCAAAAAGAGCAGATTTACGAACAGAAGGGATGAATGAACTCTCAGTATCCCTCTAAATGAGGAATAGCCCTGCCCGAAGTTTTCTTACGTGAGCTGACTAGCTTCTCTTCAAGTACTACAGCAATTAGGAAAATCTTGCTTTTTGCCAACAGGGAATGATTAACAGAAAGTTGTTTGTTTTTTCTTTTAACCACTCTTCTTTCCAAGTGAGTCCTGTCAAGACTCAACCAGGCCTGCAACAGCACTTGGAATTCCCAGCATGCCAGGTGGTAATGCTGAGAGGTAAAACTCCTACAAAGTGTTTTTCTTGGAGTTCCTCACCTTTCTCACTAGAGTCAAGTGCACACAGGCAGGATGTTTGCACAGGTCTGTAGATCCCTTTCAGCTGCTGGTGAAGAATAGTAAATAATATGCAGTACATGCACATGTATGACACCCACAGTCCTGTGGGGTGACATGGGAAGGATGCTGCTGGGGGAACTGCTACACAGGTCAAGTAGAAGCTGCAGGTTTTTCCTTCCAACCCTGTGTGGTGTGTGGGTGTGCTTGGGCTTTGCTCTGATCTGATTAGCTCTGTGATAGCTGCCATCTTCTGTTGCAGAGTCTTTGGATTCAGTGATGTGCCAAAGCTGTGGTCACCTCACTTCAGACATAACCCATCAGCTGAGCTCCAGTAATACCCCTGTGTGCACTCCTGGCTTGCTCCAGCAGCAAAGGAGCCCAGTTTAGAGCCAATGCCTTTCCCTAAGGTCAGGTGGGGTCAAATTATGTCACAGATGATGAGGCCTGGAGCTCGTGTGTGCTGGGCTCGTAGTACAGCAGAACGCAGTAATTTGTGGTGTGAATGTATATCTGAGCCTCTTGTCTGTCTGAGCCTCTTGTCTGTTTTGGTTTTCGGGGGATGATTGTGAAAGCTTTTGGAAGGAGATGCCACCTATGAATGGCTCTTGGGTAGCATGGAAGAAATGGATGTGAGTGTGACACCAGGAAGACCAAGGGAAAAAACTCAATTGTGGATGAGGAGACTGGGCAGTCATACGTTTGCTCACCAGGATCATACATGCCCAGGTCTGGAAAAGAATCCTTCCCTTCCCTATCTTTCTCCAGTCCATTTCTTGTGCTCCTCATCCTAAAGAGAACAAAACGTGATGGTATCCAGTTCACTGCAGGACTGAGAGGAGTGGACCATCAGCTGTGGGTTGGCAAGAAATGATTAATTTTTCCAGAACACTGCACCGCTCTTTTTTAAAACATATTAGTGTTGTTATAAATCAACGAACATGGTTTATAATAGCAATGATGCCCTTGAAATCTGTTAATACTGCAGTCAGTGGTGGTTTGCCAGAGCATTTAGTGCCCTTGGTTTCACCTTGGGCTATTAACTAACAAATCGGTTATTAGCCAGTGGTAATGACCAATTTTCTAGGGATGATTGCTTAAATATTGCCCACCTTGAAAAGAGAATTATTGCTCAACTGAAAACTGAACCCTTATTTTCAACTCGACAGAGCTAATGATCTTATCTGATTTCTTTATCTTCCTCCACCTACTCGAAGGTGGTCTGAGATCGTGTTACCAGAGGATGGCTTCGCCTTCTGCCTTCTGTGACTGGAGTCCAGGAAAAGTTCCATATTTAATATTTATTCCCTAAGCATCGGTGGATGAAGACAGATGGTAATGAAACCAGCGTTGCTGAAAGTGACCACAATGATAATAGATTCTTTATGATGTCCAGAAATTCTGGACTCTCAGTCTCGGTTTAAATGTAGTGTGGCGCCAAGCCCGTCACCTTAAGCTCAGTATTCCTGTCATCTCCCTGACCTGTCTTTAGACCCGATGAGTGCAGGCTGCACTAGAGGCATCAATCTGTCTTTCTCCCCCTATAAATGTTTTAAATACCCAAAGCTGGTCACAAATGACACATTCTGCAAGAAAACCTGGGTGAGATGGGGGCTGGGAGGCAAAATATCCAGGGTAAAAAGAAAAAAAAAAGAGAATCTTTGCTCTGGAGCTTGTTGGATGTATAAGTTTGTTAACGTGCTATACATTGGAAGGACATACCTGTGGTTTGTGCTTTCTGCTTCTCACAGTCATCTTCCCAAAGCAGCATATTTTAGATGCTTTTGGAATTGTGAACCTATCCATTTTTTCAGAAGTGCAAACATCTACATACAAATTTAGTATATGGAGAATGGAATTTTGGTTGTTAACTTTTGAGGATCCCTTAGGACTCACCTAGGTGAGTGAATGAAAAGGTTTTGTCTAGAAGCTGAATTTCCCTCTCTTCTCAGGCTAATTCCGCTGTAAATAAAACCTCTGCATTTCAGAAATGAGAACACCTAAGTGTGGTTGTAACCAGCAATAGTTTGGACCTTGCTTGGATGGGGTGGGCTTGGAACAAGGAGTCAGAGGAAGAATTTGGGCAGCACGTTTGGGTCCTTGGACTCTTGGTGCCAGCAACGCTCTCTTGCAGCTCACACACAAATTGTCCTGTAGGATGCAGTTCCTGCACTGTGATTCCTGCCCAGCTGCAGGGCCAGGTGCACCCATGGTAAGCTTAATAGAGACATCCATGATTTCCACAGGCATGGAGCATATTGTATGCTCACCTCTCTGTTCCTCCATTGGGAATGTGTAAATGGGAGTTTAAACCAGTGCTATGGCACCAGATGGACTCAGCTTCTCCCTGCCCAGAAGTCTCTCTCTCTTAGGAAAAAAGAAAACCAACCAAGAAAACAAACAACAGTGTTCTGTGCCCAAACAACTTCTTTTTTTTATACCATCTTCTACTTTTATTTTCCTTCATTTATCTTATCCTTGAAGGCTGTGCAGTTTGTGCTGTTATAATGGAAGTTGTACATGCAAGTGAGCTCAGGAAAATCAATGGCAAAAATCCCTGAGTTCTAAAAGTTGAGATGTACATGACAAATATTTGAGGAGGGGTGGAGATGAATTCTTATCTAAAACTAGAAAAACTTGTATGCCTATGGAGGAATTTGATGTCTTTGTTCTTTGTGAGTATTATGCTGCATTTTTTTACAGCTGGACTTTATGATCTTAAAGGTCTTTTGCAACCTAAATGATTCTATGATTCTATTATATAAAATAACAACATTTGAATCGCTACAAAAATAGTGCAACATTGGTGTAAGAAACTGGATCTTACAGGGCAGCAATGGAAAATCAGGCCCACCGAGCAGGGATTGAATCTTCTAAGATGCTGCTGGATAAATAAATAAATAGACTTTCTTTTTTCTTACTTTCCAAACGAGAGCAACATGCAGTGCTCTTCATCTGTCTGAGACAGCAGGAACAGTCTGCTGGGGACATTGGGGAGCATCTTTCTTGCCTCCACTCTCTGTGCTGCCAGTGTCAGGTCGCTGGTGCTGGGTCTTATTGAGATTCCCAGTCCAACAGGAGTAAATAATGGATGTTGCACCAGCTGGCTGGTTGGCCTGTAAAATTCTGTTTCTAAACACAGCATAAAAGGAGAGAAAAAAACTAAATTTGCTCTCCTGTCCCTATATCCCTAATACTGCTTCACTGTAAGGTATATAATGTAACTTTTACCTAGCAATGGTTTTAGAAGACTTTAGTGAGTGCATTAGGCCAAAGCATAGTCATTCTGTATGGTAGGGCTCTGCATTTATACTTGCATTAGTAAATTAGGTATGTTGCTTCTTTACACCAGCTAAAACACTTGCAGCCTGGTAACCATCAAGAGTGCTCTAAAAGTCCAGAATTAACAAACCAGAAGGGTTCTCTGGGGTGGGTGCAGGCAGGATAGGAAGGGGAAAGGGGCCGTGCAATTGTGTGGCCCCTCTTCAAAAGCTGAGTGCTGTCACTCTGCCCTCACTGAGAGCTCAGAACCATTCCCACAGAAGCCAGATTTATGCCAATAGCAGCAGCATTGGAACCACCCCTCATTGAACTAAATAGCTTGAGGACAGACACTCAGGGAGAGACACCTGAAGTGGCTTCCTTGACCAGCTGGAAATACTTGAAAAATGCCTACATTTCAGAGAGTGGGTGCTGGACTCCGCTTGAAAATTCACTGAGTGGTTTGTGCCCTCAGAATAAAAGTCCTCATGATCACCAGGGCATTTTGAAAAGCCTGGTGATTGTTGTGCTGTCAAACTTTTGAGGAACTGTATGAAACAGGTGAAGCTCAACAATAATTAGGTCTTTGCTTTCAAGGCAGAACATGAAGTCTCAGGAGAGGCACTAAAATTTGGCATGACAAAGTGCAGAACAAATTAAATCATCATTATGCAGTTGAAATTCCCTCCTTTCAGTAACCCACAATACAGACAAATGCACCTCAATTTGCAAAATTTATTGCCACCTGCAACTGCAACGAGCAATTTTGACACAGCCTCAAGAAACCGTGATTTTCTTTCTACCTTCAACTGACTTCTTGCAAGTCTTTATGACACTCTCTATGTGCCCCAGACCCCAAAGAATAAATTAGCCCAGTAGGTCGGTAGAGAAAAGGTTAACACTGTTCCTCTGGGGAGAGAGTCTGCTCACAGCTGGGAAGAGGGATTGGGCAGCTGTAGGGCCTTATCTGCCCGATGCAGATGAGACTTTTTGTGAAAGAAACAGCCAAAAACAAATGAACAAAAGAGGTCAGGGGCTTTGTCAGAACTCTTTTACCGTGGCAAGTGTTTTGTTTCTCTTTCTGATTTTATTTGCCTTTCCTCAAGGTATGTCTAAGATGCTAAGGATCATTTCCTTTTAGAAGCACTAGGGACTGTGATTTGGGTACACTTGTACCTCTGTTCTTCTGAGAGTCCTCTACAGAGCGCAGAGAGGGAATTTCCCCCTAATTCTTTTTGATCTGGGGGTTGGCTGCATTTGTCTTGGGATTCTAGGTAGGTAGGAGTTCTTATCCAAAGACAAGTTGACTTCTTAAGGGCTATGGACTGCAATAACTTCTTCATGGGAACAGCAGGCTTGGAGCTTTCTGGAAGAGTCTGGATTGCTGTACGGGGTGCAAACACCACACATGCAGTGAGGTTGTCCAAGAAATCCTGGACAGATGGTATTTTGTGATGTGGTATGTTCTCCATTACTGGAAACTTTCCTATTGCAATTGGATGGCTTTCTGAAAGATAGTTGAATTCATCTGCAGCTATTGGACTCAGTGTGGAATTTAATTTAGAGGAGCCCTATGGCCTGTGTCGTGCAGGAGACTAGATCGGGTGCTCAGTAGTACCTTCTGGCCTGAAATCACAACTGCCTAAATCTCTGATATATCTAGTTAAAATCTGGGTTTGTCTTTTACAATGGCCAGGTTGCCCTCAGCAGCGTGAGTTTTTCGAAGCCTTACACCAGAAAGGGCTGCCAAAACCTTCTGCTACAAGGAGCACAGGCATGTGCGCAGTGTGCTATACGTCTGCTCCGTATATTTGTGGTGAGCAAAATATAAATCTTTCCAGCAAAAGAACTCAGAAGAAGTCTGTTTGCCAAGTTACTTTCCTCCTTGGCTGGGAATTTAAGGGAACTCTTTTTTTTTTTTTGTCGTATAAGCGAGAAAACAATGGAATAGATTCTCTAGTTCTGACCCCTGTTCTCCAAGGCACATGCTCCCACCACTCTGGGTTTTTCACAGCTTCACAGGGGAAATCAGGAGCAAAAAGTTCAACTCTTGGGGCTTATCTGAGCAGGAAGTTAGTTCAGAATAAGTTTGGGGGTATGTTTTAGGCACTGTAACTGTTCTGTGTTAAATCCCAGAGCGGATGTTCCTCTACTGAAGTGCCTTTGTGCAACTTGGCTTGATCCACTTTCCAAGGGGATTAATTTAAACTACAGAAATGGCATTTGTGGCTCAGGAGTTTGTGAAATGGCTACCGTGTTTTAGATTTTAATCCTCATTTATTTCAAGCTCCTTTGCTATATGGTCAGGTCTTTACTAGAGCAACACTGAGGCTTTTTAGAGTAGCTGCAGAGAACCATATTGAGTTTTTTCCTCTTTTAGAAGGCCAGAATAATGTTGATACACTATTCTCTTTTAGTAGATAGAGAGGTATTGCAGGGTTCCCAGGCTTCAAAAAATCCTGCCTTGTGGGCAGCATCTACTGCAAACCTGTTGTCAAAGCAATACCTCGAAAGCAGGAAGGATGTTCAAAGCAAGCCTGAAAAGGTCTTGATGGGAATATCCACCTGAATGACATTTGCAGGAAACATTCATAAATCTAAAGAAACAAATCTGTAATCATTCTGTTTTTAAACCTAATAAATGTTAATTATAGCCGTGTCAGGGTCTGTCTTGGAGAAGCTCTGGCTTAAACAGTGCACGTGCAAAGTTGGGAAAGATCCCTACAATATCATGTTGTGGAATAACTTTGCTATTACAGCATGGGAGGTGTAGATGCAAGTGACCTACTGATGGAATTTTATCCAACAAAGTGGTAAATTATTCCTTCTGGTATTTCATGCATTGATTTATCTATATTTGTTGTGAAACTCTTCCTGGCAATGCACATCCCAGTAGTGGTAACTGAGGTGTGTGCACTGAAAGTTGACCAGTATTCAATAAAGGCTGAATGGAAATGGGCTGATGCACCCCTTAGATACTTCAGCACATCTGTTACTGCCTGCAAGATAGTTCTACTGCTGTGAACACCAGTAATGAAGGCTCAGTCATCCCTGCCTGCATCAGGCTTTCCTTTAGCTGAGATTCTGGTGCCTTCTGCTGTGGAGCGAGAAGTTTTGATGCATGTCCAATGCCAGGGCTGAGACACAGGAGATCAGAACTGAAGGAGCAGATCCAGAATGACACAGACACCAGAATGACATGAACATCTGGAAACTCCATTAGGAGTGTGGATTCCCAGATGGTGTTGAGAGAAGGGGGGAGGGAAATTGGGCTGCAGACGCCAGACGGTCTCACCTTGCCTTGGCTGCTTGGAGGGAAAGGAGATGGAGGGGTCAGTAGCAGCAGAAAAACAATGAGGAAGGAAGATCTACTGGAGCTTGTCTCCATTCTCTCATCTCTTTCCACTGCCTTCCGCTGCCTTGGCCAAGTTGCCTGATGAATTTTCCTACTCTCAGCTCTTGTCTTTTTTCTTTGAAGTCATGCTGCGCTCTGGTCTCAGGTGGCTTCTCCTGTGCCCCTGTGCTTCCCCTCTGTCAAGCACATCATTAAAACTCTTTCCCTCCAAAAGGTAATTTATACACTCACAAGACTCCACATTAAATATCTGGGGATTTTCAAAGGGAAACAGTACAAATCATTTCCAAACATGCTAACTTTGCTATCATTTCTAGTTCTACCATTCTCCCTCCCCTTCCCCCATGCTTCTGTTGGTCTTACTCAGATTCAAGGATACCAGCCCCAAAGTGACCCTTATTTCTTAAAAGCCTGGAAGACTGAAAAAGATTATATTCAAGTAAATATGACACATTGCTCATTTACAACAGCTAAAGAACTGATGAAACCACCAGGTAGAGTTTTGTCTTAACAGCCTGACTTAAGAACAGTTTCTGATCTCCTCCTTCATCACTGAAGGCATTAGTACCCATGCTGGTAGATTCTGCATAAGGCAGCACATCCTATACTTTGTGCTAATGGGGAACCCACTGTTTCTGTAAAGACCTTCCTAAAAAGCTAGGAAGAGGTAAACAGTGGCCTCGGCTTCCTCTGGTATTACTTTCTTCTCCACCTGCCTGTATAGATTCTAACATGCTACTTGTATTAGGTAGGTCATGAATAATAAAGTATTTTGGCTGGAGCTAAACAAAGGCAACAGGTAGGAGGGTCAAGTTTGCTATTTCCTTATCAGGCACTTGCAGGTATTTTACAGCACAGATGACCAGCAAAAACATCAATACTCTTGTAGGGCTTGTGGGGTGCCAAAGAACCCTTTGTCTCTTTGCTGTGGGGCTCTGCTGTCAGGGTAAAATTTTCAGTGATGTCAGATGAAAGAACTTTCCCACTGACACAAGATGGTGGTGGTTCTTATCTTTTATAATAAAGCTTGGTGATGTTCTGCACCTTTCCCCATTGATTGAGCTGACTGCAAGCCTTCTCCCCACAGCCTAGGAAACCTCTGCTAGCTTACTTAATACTTTTCCCTCCAGTGTCCTTTTGTGGTGGTCTCAGCAAAACCTTGAAAGGTGAAGGTGAAACACATCAAATAAAGTACTCTTGCAGCAGTGCTGGTTCAGCCAGGGGGAGAGCAGAAATGAAAATAGCATGAAAACACCTGATTACGTTTTCAGCTCTGTTTGGCAGCTCAAAAGACCTTAGAGGGAACACAAAGAGACACCAAATACTGTAGCAATCTTGAGCTACATAATAATAGAGTATTCATTAGTCATTAAAGATAAATAATAATTTTAATAATAGCATGAAACGGTAAATAGTTCCAAAGTGGAAAGATATGCAGCAGTTGCTTTACTTCCCTTACAAACAGAAGACAAAACAACAAATACAGTGTGTAACCAAGCAATAATATTCTGTTTTATAGTCTCTGGCAATAAGTTGATAATGGTTCTGTGGTGTTAAGGGCTCAGCACAGTTCTAAAGGAATTTGATCTTTTGGTCATCCAGGGAACCATTTTTAAAGTGATGCTGGTCTTATTCATGTGATGAAGCCCTGAAATCATAGAAGTTGACCTGCAACAAAAGCAAACAGAAGAAAAAAAAGGCTTTTTGATTCCATCATGAACATTCGGCTGTAAATCACCACTAACCTCAGAACCCACTTAAAAAAATATGATGTTATTTGACATTTTCTTAGCAGTCAGGCAGAAAGCTCCAGCTCCTGGATCATACAGATTGAGTTTAATGTAGGGGTACAGTAAGTTACCCAGTACCTTTCAGGATTATGTCAACAGCACTTTCTGTTGGCTGACACATCAGGCTTGTTTAAAATCATTAGACCAAAGCAGACAAGCTTCCCTGCACCTTTTTTTTTTCCTTTTCTCATAATTTCTGAATTGATCGATTATGGGGGATTTTGAGAGAGTAGTAATAAAAACCAAACAGAAGACAGACAGTTTAAGAGCCAACTGTTAAATCATCATTATTAGCAGCAAAATAGTAGTTTATGACTTTAGAATAAACAAATTTACTAATCTGAAAACTGTCTCTCTTGCTCCTCAGTCTTTTCTTTACAACTGCAACTTATAAGAAGCTGTCCAGCTGCATTTCAGGGATACAGGAGAAAGCAGCTTCTGTGTGTAAATTAGAAATAGATTTCAGTTTTCCTGCTGCTGTTGTAACTAAACAGCCTGTTAACCTATTTAAATAGGAGAACATACTCTGTACTCCTGTTCAAGAATACATCAAAAATAATGTGATTACGCCTGTTTTGATACAACCCTATCTTGCTGCTACCTATATGCTTTTACGTGAATGATACGTGGAATTAGTTCCACGTTTCTTCTCTCACAATTAGCATTTTAATGTGCCAGACAGATAATGCTAAAAGCCTGGATGCTTGAGCACACACAGTGCCTTCTTCATGGAGCTGCAACACTCAGCCCCTGTGAGTTCTCAGGAATGTATCCGTACACGCTCTGCCTCCTGCTTGTCCTGAGAGCAGCCCTGACCTATGGACCACAGCTGAGATACTTTAGGCGCTTATTTACTTTGTTGGCCTCAGAAATTCCACTAAAAAAGAAAGGCTCAGTGTCAGGCTGCCCACAATGGGGCCTTTGCTTTTCCTAGGGATGTGTGTGGATGTGTTTGCGTGCGCGCGTCGCGGCCGCGCGCATTCCTCGAGATCTCGGACAGGCGAGGGGGTTTCTAAATGCCCAGAGCTCACACACGTGTTTTTGCTATGTGCCTGTCTGTCTGTTTACACCTCTGCATACAGGCCATGCATTTCTGTGTTTATGTATGCAGCGTGGAGGTTCAGACAGTCTCCCATGGCTTTAGATGTCAGGGATCCAGCATGGCTGGTGAAAGTCCCTAATCTTTAGTCTATCTCGGTGAAACACTAATGAACTTGTAAAAACAGGAAGCAGTGGAAAACAAATGAATTTCAGCTGGTGTTTGAAGAGCTGTCAGATCCCCTCGCTGAAATGTTTCAGAGGAACATCTTTCTGATAAAACCTCTGAGAAAAGTGGAGGAGTTTCAGAAGAGTGATTGGAAAAACAGGATGCCGACTGGCAGGCTTCGCTAATGCATTGCATCTGTAAAGACTCCAGCAACTGAACACAGCATTAGCTATGTGAGAGCCACGGAACTAGGGAAAGTTATTACATCTGAGCGTGATGGGAAGAAGGGGGAAGGGGAAAAGCAGCTGCTCCCTTTATGCATCTTGAAGTTTGCAGTTTTTTTGAGCCTTTGACATTTTTCGTTCCATCTACTTCGCTGTCAGCACGCAGCCTTAATTCTAACGCTGTTGAACAATGCTGCTTTACTGTCCAATATCATCTTTTCTCTGAGGCTCTCCCAGCATTTCATGAATGTTAGGGACGCTTTGCGATACCAGCATGAGACATAGTGAGGGCTTGCTGGCTTCGTGTAGGATGCTGCACCTCTTTGCAAAGGTGTCTGCACATCTTTGGCAGATGTTACTCTCATTTTACAGTGGTTTATATCATGGGATTACAGGATCCTTGAGTTCCTACTAATTTCCCCTTTTCTCTATTCCAGAGTTTCTGGTCACTGTTAAATTGATCTTCTGGTGCTGGCAACTGTTTTTGGGGGGCTGCCTCTTCCACTCCTGTCTAGGACAGGAATCTGTTTCTTTTTGTCTTAAATCCTGCTTGACTCATGCTCTTGAAAATCAGGGTGTGGGAGTATGACTGGAACAGAGCCCATACAGATAAAGGAGCTCAAGGATATTCTTGCTTCCTCCAGTTTGGACACAGTTGTGCTTCAGAAAGCTAGGGATTGGGTCCTGATAGCGTCAAAAATGCAGAGTGAATTGACTTGACAGAGTGTGTGAAGCAAATTGTAGCAGAACTATTGATTACACAGAACCAGTCCTGGCTCTGTGGCTTTACCCACATCCTTCCAGTCCTGCTTTCACTGGAGTTGTCCCTCGGAGCTGAACTGCCATCCGAGGAACACGTGTGAGAGCAGGAGCTGTGTGTAGGCTCTCACTAACGAGTCTCTAATACAACACGCCTGCCTTACAACATACAACTCTGTGTGTTTTCCCTCCTGCAGTGAGTTATTTCTTGTTTCTTTGCATTTAATCAATCTGCAATTCAATGAAACACTTACACATGAGCCCTCCTTACTCAGCAAAGCTTCTGTCTGCAAAAAACTCTTCAGAGATTGCCTCTGAGGATATACGCGTGCCCTGTTTGGAGCTGGTGCACCCAGGGCATCGTTATGGAGCTGAGAGCTGCCTTTGGATGTCTTTCCGGGGCTGTCACAGCCCTCTTTGGGGGAGTGACTCCGAAGGTTGTAGGCTTTGTTTGTGCCTAAGTGGTTTCTAACATCCGAGTCATGGCAGCACAACTGCAATTCCAAACATCCTGATCTCTGCAAGAGGATCTAACAGTGGTCCCAGGAAAGCCAAGGACGGAGCAGCAACTGAAACAATGTAAACAGGAATACATTTAAAACAACAAGATGCAGAAAGATATCCAACAAAGCTGGTCCTCATTAAACCCTTTCTCAGCTGTCTCTCTCAGTCATTCCCACTGCTGCTTCAGTGAATCCGAGTTCCGTCTGCTCGAACAGCCCTTCCCTGGAAGGCAGATGCTTTCATGGGTGAAGCATCAGGCTGGGAGTCGAGTGACTGCATTTTGCTACTGAGTTGGGCAAAAGCAGTGTCACGTTTCCCTTTTCAGTGCCTGTCCTGTGATTCTTATCACCCCGACCTCCCAAAGGCCCGAGTTCATGCTCAGTTTCATGTACATGAATCACGGCAGCTGTGGCTGATGGGTTTCCATGTGTGTGGAAGGGTTTGGGAGGATCGTGGGGGCAGGCTGAGAGTAGATCTTGCAGGCAGATGCTCTCTTTGAGGAGATTGTTCAGGGCATAGCTCAAAAAGTCCCTGCTCTCCTTTCTGAATATCAGGCAGTGTTTACAGAGATATAAAAATATTTTTTCAATCACATAAAAATATCTGCTCCCTTATTTCTGTGTGCTGTGCTCCTTCCATAACTAATTAATCATCATGATGTCCTATGAAAAATGTAATTAGCTCAGTTGTCGCTGTCCCATTTCACAGGCAAGGAAAACCCTGGGGACACCTTGCTGTATTGTAGTGGTGTTTGGTTGATCCCAGGAAGCCTGGGTGCCTCTTAAGCCCAAGACAGGGTTTACAAATCCTACCTTGGTTCTGGAAGGAAATATATGATGAAATTTATCATGTGTTTTAACTTACAGAGAAGAAGAACGATTTTCACATTTCTACCTTAATGCTTACTTGTCTTTTTGTTGCTTTGCTTTGATCTGCTTCATCTTTTTGAGGCAACTGGATTCAAAGGGTAAGAGCTGCTGTCTGTTAGCTGATTACATCCTGAGTTTGAACACCCACTCTAACCCTGGCAGGCCCTTCCCTTTCTGCATTATCTATTATTTTTGACTGGATAAATACTTTGGCATTGTGGGGTGTTTTGTTTGCTTGTTTGTTTTTTATTTGTGTAATCAGTGGGCTGTTTAAAAGAGATATCATAATGATAAGTTGCATTTTTTTTTCATTCAGATTGCTGGTATTTTGATGGTAAAGAGTTCGCTTCTATGACACACGTTTTGTTAATTTGCCAAAATCAACGTAGATTTTTAGGCCATGTTGTAGATAGAAATGTTCAGTCATAGCTGTAGCTAATGTGTGCTTCTAACAGGAGTCAGTGCAAAAATGGAAATTTGGAACAACGGCAAATCTTACTTGGTCTGAGATTCTAGTCATCTGAGTTTAGAAAGAATTTTAATTTTGGGACCCGGTTATTCAGTATCTGTCACACAGATCCAGCTTCACACTATCATATTCAGCAGTGTTACCCAGTGCCAGCTTTGACTGGAAACCAGATACTGGCTGAGAAGGACTCTGTGCTCGGGTGGCTGTGGGGTTCTGTCTCTTGGTGTTGGCTTCAGCCCCATCGTAACTGCTGGACCCCAGTGAGCTCAGACTCCCACAAATGTGCAACGTTGACTCTGCAAATCTGTTTCTCAGTGAAATCCTCTATTGTTCTGTGGTTGAGGCCTTGAGAATTCTCTCCATCAGAAAAAATAATTTGCCAGATGTCTTAATAAGCCCTGTGCATTTATAGTTCTATATAAGGGGGATTTTTTAAAGCAGCGGATGTTTATTTTTGGCAGCTTCTGTCGTTTAATGATTTTCCTGCTCCAGCTACCCTCCAGAAAACTGATAAGTGTATCCTCTTCCCATCTTTCAGCTTTAGAGATGAGCATCAGCACTGGGTCCAGTCTATACGTTTGGCCTAAGTCCAAACACTGTCTGATCATGGCAGATCTGGGGACAGTTCTAGCCCAGGTTACAGAATCTTTGGGTCTGCTGTTCCATTTTTCATCATTCAAATGAAATAGATTTAAAGGTTTAGCCTATACTTCTATTATTTAAGAAAGCATCTATGTGTGTATGTAACAGGAAAGAGAAATAGTACATCGACTTGAAAACCCTCCAGTTCTAATAAGGGAAACAGCTTTCTCATAGGTTCCCACATCATCAGTCAGCTCATCACATGCATGCTGCTGCAAGACAATTTTTTTGTGATGAATTGAATAATCACATCTGTTTCTCAAGCTTGAGAAAAGTAGTCATAGTCATTAACATTCTCCTGTTTCCACCATTGGCAGAATCTTTTTTTTTTTCTTTTTTTTTTTTTTTTAAACGAGAATCTTGGCAGTGTAGACACGTGTGCATGTGAGAAACTTGTCTGTGAGTGTTTGTGTGTGTGCCTGCAGCTAAAGTGAGTGTGTGTGATTGTGTGATTCCACACAGACAGACAGCAGCGACCTCTGCACAGGCACACAGCCACCACCTGCAGGCACGGGCACAGGGACGAATCACAGGATCAGAGAATGTCCTGAGATGGAAAACACTCACAACCATCATCCAGTCCAACTCCTGGCCCTGCACAGACACCCCAACAATCCCACTCTCTGCCTGAGAGTGCTGTCCAAGCACTCCTGGAGCTCTGGCAGCCTTGGGGCTGTGACCATTCCCTGGGGAGCCTGTTCAGCGCTCCAGCACTCTCTGGGGGAAGAACCTTTCCCTGAAATCCAGCCTGACCCTCCCCTGACACAGCTCCAGCCGTTCCCTCGGGTCTTGTCACTGTCACACAGAGCAGAGCTCGGAGCTGCCCCTCCACTGCCCCTCCTGAGGAAGCTGCAGCCCCCGGTGAGGCCTCCCCCCCAGCCTCCTCTTCTCCACACTGAACAGCCACTCCTCATACAGCTTCTTCTCGAGGCCCTTCACCATCTCCACAGCGTCCTTAGGACGCTCTCTGGCAGTTCAGTGCCATTCTTATACCGCAGTGCCCAGAACTGCCCCAGCGCTGGAGGTGAGGCCGCCCCAGCGCAGAGCAGAGCGGGACAATCCCTCCCTGGCCCGGCTGCCGGTGCTGTGCCTGCTGCCCCCCAGGACAGGGATGTCCCTCCTGGCTGCCAGGGCACTGCTGACTCAAATCCAACCCCCAGGTCTCATCCCGTGGCGCTGCTCTCCAGCCTCTCATCCGCCGCTCTGTCCGTACATCCAAGGTTGCCCCATCCCAGGTGCAGAATCCGGCACTCGCCCTTGTTAAACTTCAAACAATCGCCCAGCCCTCTGATTTGTCTGGGCCGCTCTGCAGGGCCCGTGTGCCCTGGCAGGACGGGCTGTGTGCAGAGCAGTGCACGCACACACCCGCTTTCCCCCCGGCATCCCGACCCTTCCCGTGAGGAGCACGCAGCGAGCTCCCGGCACATGCAGGCGGGAGACGCGAGAGGGCAGCGTCCCCTCTGCTGCCGCCTCCGCCTGCGCTCGCTCCTATTGTTATGTTTATGCAAACAGCCTTTGACATAATAGCTTTGAAACAGTTGAAAATTGGATTGTGCCTTTAGGCCAAACATTCAGACCACCACCTCGGCTATATTCATCTGCCACAGTAAATTGGGTTCAGCCTTGGCTCCGCGCGCTGTATTTCAGGGAAGGATTACAGCTTAGCAATAACTTTTGTACAGGAAAGACAAATGCAAACTCCTGGCAGAAATATTGGAGCTGTTCAGTTGTGCAACCCCCTATCTGGAGGAATACAGATTGCGCTGAGAATCTCTCTGGATGTCCGAGGAGCAAATAAAACAAATTCTCAGGCTGGAATCTCCATTCCTTTCTTTTTCAGCTTCCTAATGCAATCTAATTATGGTTTAACCTCCTGAAATAAATACCTAATAAAAGATGAACCTATTAGAAGAGTAAATTTACTGCCCACTAGTTAGCAGAAATTCTTGCCGTGCTCCCTTTAAGTGATAATGTTATTGGGATAGAACATTGTTTGAGTGGTTAATGGTCCCTCCACTGCAAGACACATTATATGGAAAATAAAAGTCAAAGCACAGCCAGTCAGTGTCAAAGCCCATGCTTAAAAATACTTTTAACATAAAAAGATGTGTTGAAAAGAAGGGAGAGGGTAACAGCTCCTCCAAAAGGTCTTCAGCAAGAACTTAAACTGTGGTCTAAAACGGAGACAGTGCTCCCTGGGTTCACCATAGTCAGTGCCACGATTAATTTTCTTCAGTCTGTGTAACAACTTTGTTGCGTATTTAAGAAAGTGAAGGTTTATTTGGTCCTGATCCCAGAGGCAATGTGCTAGTTTCAACCTTTTCCAATTCATCCTAGCAGATGTGACATGTCCATGAAATTTGGGGCTGTATTCTTCCTTCTATCTCCAAGAAGGGTGGAGATCCATGTGGAAAGGAGGAGATGGTGTTGAAAGCTCTGCACACTGAAGGTGAAGCTGGGGTGGGGACAAGGTGAAGGCTCAGGAGAGAAGAAAAGCAGCAATTCCTCTGGCATTCTTCCCCTCTGCATCTCTAGTTTCCATCGTGGTGCTGGCCCATCAGTGGATTAATGAGGCCATTGACTTTGCCAGGGGTGGAGAATATAAATAAAAGCAATTTCCTGGCCTAGCTCCCACTGAAACCTAATCCAGTGGGAAGAGAAAGGCTCTCCTCTTAAGACGAAGGCTTTTTTAAGCCCGGGTGGTAGCTGAGCTGCTGATAACTTTATTGTGAGAGCAAGATGATTTTTCAAACTATATATTGAGCTTTCTAAATTCATGCAGGCTTGCACACCAGCTACTCCTGGTGTGCAAATGGGGTGACGTGTTGTTAGCAGGAATGAATAATAACAAAGCCACATTTCTTGTGTGAGTATCTAAGTATTTTCCAGGATGGAATTTGCCCAAATCTCCTTATGCTGTACCTGTGAAGGTCTTCCCCTTGGATGATCTTAAAACTCTGCTTTATTTATTGCACATACCAAGGTCTCATCCCCGGCTTTTAAGGCTACAGAATACAGCAAGAATTTTGCCTGCCTGGCACTGCTTCCGAATGAAGCAGTCCCTTTATGTTAGCATTGGAAGCAGTAGTTACACTTAAACAAGAAGTAGAGCAAGCATGGAAAACTCTTCTGTGTGCATCCCCCATCAGCTATGATGGGCCAAATTCGGAAGCAAAACTCCCATGTTCATGTTTTCAACAGCAACTCTGCCCTGAGATAAGGAGCCTGTAGTACCTTCCACAGCCAAGAGACTGCAGCTTAGGTGAAGTGGGACAGCAGGAGCATCACACATGCTCTGTTCTAAGAACAAAATTGTCAGAATTAGCCCTTTTTTTTCTTTCTTTCTTTCTCTTTCTTTCTTTCTTTCTTTCTTTCTTTCTTTCTTTCTTTCTTTCTTTCTTTCTTTCTTTC
This sequence comes from Oreocharis arfaki, assembly GCA_013398015.1. Classification (NCBI taxonomy): domain Eukaryota; kingdom Metazoa; phylum Chordata; class Aves; order Passeriformes; family Paramythiidae; genus Oreocharis; species Oreocharis arfaki. The sequence goes on along the minus strand of VZRR01010232.1, from coordinate 515,896 downwards.
TTTCTTTTTCTAGTCAGCTCAGTCACACTTCGCTCTCTTATGCAACTTAGTTTTGCCACTGGGTAAAATATTTGGTGCTGGCCTCTGCCAGAGAACAGAAGTCACTAGCTGAAACTGGATAGGAAGTCACACATAATAAGAGAATCATATATTTCCATAGTACTGTGAGGAAGTTTTGCTGCTTGAAAAAATGTTTGTTTCACAAAAACACAATTAATCTTTTTTTTTTCTGTCTCCAGCTGTTTCTCCCAGAAAGAAAAAAAAAATCTCACTAGATGTCTTCAGTATGGTCCCCCCCATTTATCAGGCCTCTCACACTGAATAGAGCAGTATTTTTATGGACAAAACTGAGTGAGCTGGCTGGATTTTGCTGTAGCAGACTCTGATGTGGTAAGGGCTCTTTGTCATATATCACAGTCAGAAGTCATTTATTATCCTGCTTTCCTTTGGGAAGAGACTGGGGCAAAAGATCCAAATTCTACCTTTCCTTTTCCTCAAGTGTGTGTTTTATAATCATCACTTATTAGCAGGATTATGGTAGCATCTTGGTAATCTTGCCAGGATCGGGGCATTATTATGATGAACAATGACAGAAGTCTATTCATTAGAGTCCAGAGAAATTGTTTTGCTTGGCTGTAAAAGCACTTGGGCCAAGGAGGTCAGACAGCTTTATTCAAAGTCCTCTGCCCGTGTTACCAACTCTCGTGATATTATCAAAGTCTCCCACCATCCTGGGCTTTTCAGTGAGCAGCACCTCCTGCTGTCATGTGAGTCCACAAGAAGCTCAGCCTTCATTAAATGAGAGACATGATTCAAGCCCTGTTGATTTCAAGTGAAAAGTCTGAAAAATACGGGAAGCAGAAGGCAAATAATTACCCATTTGAGATATATAGAGAATATATATATATATATAGCTAGATATTAATTTTTAAAAATTTTTTGGAAGGTCGTCTTTGTAGTTTCCTGGAGCTCACTGGAGATGGGGCAGGAGGGGACCTTGGAAGTCCTTAGTCCTGTGTTTTTCCATTCCTGAGCCTGTGCTCTCTAGTGCTGGTGCAGAGCAGGAAGGCGAGTGTGAAACACCTTTTTGTGTGACTCAGGGCCCTGCCAAGGCAGGAAGGGTTCCTCATAATCTGAAGGAGGCAGAAAGAGTGTGGGCTGAATACTCCTTAAATAATTTACTTCATGAAGTGAGGCTCAGTTTCAGTCTAGCCTACCCACCTCAAAAGGACGGCTATTCCCTTTGCATTTAGAGAGTGAAAAGTTGGGAGCCAAGAATAAGTAGAGGGAAAGGGGTTATGATAAAAATACATCTTTCCTCTTTCTCAAGATTGTCTTCCCCACAGCCAAACACACACGAATGCCACTGACTGTATCTCATTTATCCTTGGTTTCTCCTTTCCCCGTCTAGCCCCTTTGTCTCCTGTCTCTATGCCTTGTCAGATATATTTACCCATCCAGGCTCCCAGGCTCTTGCCCAACTCTAGCAGCACTTAAAATGCTGGTTTTCAGGAAAGCACTACTTAGAGCAGACAGAAGAAGGATCTGAATTAAGATTAACCCAAAGAAAGCAATTGCCTTTACTGGAGTTTTTCTGATAACCCAATTTCAGTTTTGTTCCCCTTCGAGTACAAAGGGGTGAGTTCAAATAGGATCTTTTCTGCCAATGGAATCCTGAAAATAGAGGAAACCCTGAATTCTTTTTAGTTTTTTTTTTGTATCCTTTTGAGCCACAAATGCTGGGAGCCCTGTGGCCCTAACTGATGGGCAGAACTTGCTGAAACACAGATTGCCCCACTCACAGGAAACCAAAATTGTTCAAACAAATGCTGGAACAAAACTCAGGAATGAGAAGGCTTTCCATGGATTGGAAATGCCAGTTCTCGGTTTGTTTAGTTCTCAGAAGACTTTGAAGCATTTGGGTCGATGTTTTTGGTTTCAGAAACAAAACAGCTGCCTGGTCTCCTGAGTCTGTGCCAGGAGTCCGCACTCCCAGGAACCCTTTTGTGCTGTCTCCACTTTATTTTCCAACAGAAAAGTATTTCACAGGAGAGTTCCCATCCAGTTTCACTGGGAACCTCTACTCAGTCCTAACAAGCCTGGTACTACCAGAGGAATCCTGGACCCCATTTTGAGCTCTGCTTAATTCTTACTCCTTCTTGCTTCGACCTTTGCCTTGCCATCCCAAGCTCTGTGTGAAGAGGGGCCTCGCTGTCTGAGCAAAATCTTCCAGAATTCAAGGTCTTCCTTCCTATTCTGAGAGCCTACGAGAAGAACTTTCAGTCCTGTCCTTTCAGCCAAAGATTTTTTTTCTTTCCTCTTTCTTTCCCTTCCCTCTACAATTAATTAGCTAATAATTTTGCTACTGATCCATTCTTCATTAAAAAGCTGAATCCCTTTTGTTAGATCTGGTCGGAACAAAGGTAGGAGAATTTATGTCTTAATTTTAGTTCATTATGGCAGAGAGCATCCCACCCCATCACTCTCCCTCTTCCCCCCCTCTCCAAGCCCTCCCTCTTCCTTTAGAGGATCAGTTATCACTTTGCCCCTAAACTCACATTCTGCAGAGGCATTGGAGGAGCCTTCACTGCCCTTTATCTTCTGCTGCCTCATTAAGAGAAATGAACCTGAGTCTGAGAGAAATGACACAAGGGAAATAAAAATATAATCCCTTGGTGCCACCTATAATGAATTGTTATGAAAACCATGAAAATATCTGTCTGCAGATATTGTTCTTTGATTTGAAGTCAGTGTTGTAAGCGGTAATTTTTGTCATTAAAGCTGTTAATCTGCGCAGCGTTCCTCATAAGTTTTTATGAAGAAAAACAGCCCTGCTGCCTACATGCTCATGCAGGGAGCTTCTGAGCACTGCTACACGAACAGGGTGCCTTTGAATAATTATCTTTAATTATAGTCAAGGTGGTTGCCTGTCTCAGCGATGGGGCTGTTTCACGGCAGCCTGCTGGCCACTGCCGAGAGGGCTTGGAATGAGCTGGTTCGTCTGAACCTCGCTGACACCGAAGTCCCCAGCTGGCTGCTGGTGGGGGACATGTGGGAATGTCCTGGAGCACTGAGCTCTCTGTGTGTGTGCAATTAGCTGCACTGATTGCCCCTAGCCTCTGCTTTTGTCTTGGGGATGGGGTTGTGAGGGATCAGAGATGAGCCGTGGGGGACGGAGGTGTGCTAGGAGTCCTTCCCCAGCAGTCACAGAAAGGATCTCCTTCCTGCAATCCCTCTTCAGCCTTTCTGGAGTGGGGTCTTCTTCTGCCACATCTGAGTGCTTCCCTGAGATGCCAGGCAGCTGCTTTTCACGCTGTGCACACCAAGTCGGGGCAGAGGGGTCCCTACAGCCCTTTTCACCAGTGTGGCTGCACTCCATCACCCCAGGTAACACCCTAGGCAGGAATCACTGATGTTGGGGAGGGCAGGAAGCATGGCAGCATTACAGTGTTTAGGTTCCTCCAACTGAAAGGAGCTATGGGCATACTGGACAGGAGGAAATGGCCTCAAGTTGCACCAGGGAAGGTTTAGATTGGACATTAGGAAAAATTTCTTCACTAAAAGGGTTGTCATGCACTGGACAAAGCTGTCCAGCAATGTGGTGAAGTCACCATCCCTGGAGATATTTAAAAGCCACATAGATGTGGCACTCTGGGACATGGTTCAGTGGTGGTAGTGCTGGATTAGTGGTTAGACTTGATGATCCTAAAGACCTTTTCCAACCTAAGTGGCTCTGTGATTCTAAGGAAAATCAGACTTTGAAAGGTGCTTTTTTTGCACCTCCCTCACAGAATTAGCTCCCTGCTGAAAATGGCAATATTAACCTGCAGCCTGATCTTAGTCACCATTCCTTATTCCCATCAGAAATTAGGTAAAGTCTCAGTGCTGATTTGCACTAGGCAAACATTTGGCTTAATTGCTTGACTTCCTGGATCTTAGCACAACCACAGACACCCCCAGCTCTGCAAATATTTAGGTTCCCATTTGTGGAAAAGATGAAGGCTGAGACTGATCGCCACTGACTTTGCAGAAAGGGCATTGTGAAGTGCATGAGAATAGAGGCAACATCAGAGACTTAAAAATAGAAATAAAAGACCAAGAAAGAGAATGAGTTAATAAATCTTTCAAGACACCAAGTTGATGGAATAATGAAAACAACTACCAGGACTTGCCATGGCCCCTGCCCCTTAAAGGAAGCCTCTTCCCCACTTGGTCTCTGCTTTAAAAACAGAAGGGTTGTAAATAGCTTATGATTGAAGGCATAAGACATTCATTGTCTTTTCTATTCTTATGCAACTGTCCACTCTGAAGTCCTGGTAGTTTACTCTTAAACATCTGGAGCTAGGATTCCTATATATAACGCCCATAATCTCTGTTGAGAAAGTAATTTATGTTTCCTGAAATTCTCAAACGTATCCCTAGCACCAGGTAGCAGCTTTATTTAGGCAGCTTGAAGCTGTGAGAATCCCTGAGAAAAAACTCTTTATCTGCTCTGCTTCAAGGTAGAGAACCCCAAAAGGTGGCAAATTGCCCTTTATGCTCCAGGCAGAGTAGCAGTATAGGACAGGCAATTCCTTGCTTCTGACATCCTATGGCTCAGCAAGTATTTTCCAGCATTTTTGGGGATGTAAGAACAAGATGATCAGGGAAGAAGGCTCTGCAGACACCATTAACATGGTAGGCTGAATCTGCTGACAATAAGTCAATGATTCTTTCTGACATGACTCTAAGAGTAGCAGAAGGGCGTCTGTAGGATGACTCATGTTAATGGAAGAGTGGGATGTATGACTTGAGATTTAGGACAGATGTCAGGTTCAGGGAAGTGTGGTGTAAGGAAGGTAATTTTTATTGGCATAGTGACAGGAGACAACTTGTCAGAGTGATGTTGACTCCTTTTTTTTTGTATTGTTTTGGCAAGTCCTTTGGGAAGATGGCAAATGGAAAGGGCAGAGGAAGATCTGGCAACATCCCCTGCCAGATGGAAAAGGTTGCCTTCCAGCAGACAAATAGACTGTGGGGTGGTGGTGATTCCATTTGCAAAGCCTTGGAAGAGTTGGGAAGAGATTTTTTTCATTATCTCCAGTGCAGTCAGGGTGGTTGCTCCCTCTCAGCCCTATCTGTGTGTTGAGTTTGCACCATTCCCATGTGTTGATTTAAGTGAAGGACCCATTTCAAACATGGCAAATCCCTGTGCAGACCCCACTTCAAGAGTTCTGCAGTTCTCTTTCTGCCTTGCATACTCATGCTCATCAACTGAAGCTAAATATTTTTAAGTCTAGGTTTTAAAATATCAGAGAGAAATCCATCAAGTTAATTCTCATAACATCAGGAGATACACATCTTCTACTGGCACTGATTTCAAGCTCCTGGTCTTACTTTTCCTGCTTTTGAAGTATTCCAGGACAGATTCATGGGCCAAGAGAGGCCCAGCAAAGACATTAAGCAAAACTGTGATACTTCCTTTTCTTTGTTCAAGAAGGGTATGTGGGCTGCACTCTTAATTTCATTCTGGTAAGTATAACAGTAAGACCTACAGTAATGATTTAAAAAGCCTTTGAATGATTTCCAGTCTCTCCTCCCACCTCCTAAAAGCTGAGGTGAAGTTCTATCCAGCTGTCATTGGGAACAAGAAAATCAACCAGACACCTTTAGCAGTATTAGTCTTATTTGTGTAAAGTCAATTCTTAATTAATATCGAGGTACAATCTGTAAGGCAAGGATCAGGGCTGTCTACTTCCACTGCCATGTGAGACCTGCACCCTATCCCAGACCTTATTCTTTACTGGCTGCCTCTTTGAGCACATGACATTTATCTGCCACAGTCTCTGCTGCGTTTTGTCCCTCCTGTTCACAGAAATGATTGCAGCTGGAATTTGAGTGGAATTTCCTGCTCTCCCTGGTTTCCGTGTTCCTTCTTGCCACAGGGTCAGGACAGGAAGTGGGATTTTGCAGAATATTTTGAATGCAGTGTGGGAGACTTAAGAAAAAAGTGAGGTTCAAATGGTATCCACTGCTGCATCTGCAGAAGTGCCAGTGTTTGTTCCATTGTGCTGCCTTTTATGGGGTCTTATTTTTCTGTACACAATGGGATCCCGATCCATGATAAGAGCTCAGACAGTTCTGCCTTACACAGATAACATTAGGAATGCCCAGAATAATTTGCAAGATATTAGCTAGGTGATAAATCTCACAAGGCTCCACTGAATAGGCAGAATTGTATCTTGTAAGTAAGTAGAGAAGTGAAGACCTAAAATTAAGAATGAGTTGCTGGCTTAAAAAGAGAGAGAGAAGGAGGGGCAGGGATCCCATCCGCTGCACTCCTGGCTGGTAGGCACCCAAGCACCCAGGCACCCTGTGCCCCAAAGGTTCCTGCTTCCTGCTTCCACCAGGTTGTAACAGATTCCAGAGCCAGTGTGAGCTGAATAAGCAGATAACCCAGCACATTGTGTGCTACCCCTGGTTGCCATAGCAGAAAGACTCCTACGGACAGAGCCTTTGAGTTGCCTTGTCATTTTTTGTGGATGGAAGAGGAGGAGCAAACTGATGTACAAAAGAGGCAGCTGGGTATAGCCTGGGATTGAAAGTCACAGGGCTTCCTTTTCTGCCTTCTCCCCTGCAGCCTTGTGTTCGTTCCCCACACAGACAGTGAGGTTTCTCCTCTCCTCATGCAGAGATGTGTTACAGGTTGTCAAGTGGCCACAGTGCTATGGGCTTGGAGACCTTACAGTGCCTGTTAGGGAGGGCTGTTCTGAGCCAGGCTCTGTCTTCTGATGTCCAGTGCAGCCCCTGCAGCTCGGACACCCAGGGTCAGTCAGCTGCAAGGATGAAACAGCTTCCCGTACTTTCACAGCAAGAGTCAGGCTCTGAGCCCTGGCCAGCAGAGTCTGGCTGGGAAGCGTGGGAAACCTAACAGTAAGAGAGAAAATCTGCTCTATCAAGGGCTGTTTTCCTGGGGCTGCAATTTCTAATGCATGCAGCACATTTTTTTGGGTAATCTCTACTCCTGGAGCAACATTTGGAAGAGTGGAAAGAGAAGTATTTTATCTTCAGAAAAACAATTCGTACAACAAATTGCGAGGGATGCTGTCAGTCACTAACAAAGTAAACAGAGCTCCACAGGTCTCAGGCTGCCACCTTTTGCTGAACCCATTAACTGTTTCCTTAATGGCAGAAGAGTGAAGTGGATTTTCCTCTTCATTACTTTTAGCATAGGATATAGGTTTTTAAAGCGGATCCTTTCTGAAGGAAGGAACAAATTAATACCTTGGAGTTTTCTTTTTCCAAGTCTAATCTTTATGTCAATGCAGTAGATTCTCTTCACCTTATTTTCTCTTCAACTCTCTTATTTGTTTAAGTTCAAGTAGATAGTTTTCCTTCAATATCTCATTATAACTGCCTCCTTTACTAGGGCAGTTAAGGGATATTGATGTGATTGTTGTAGACAGGCTTTGCTCAGCTGTTTGTCCACTCTGAGTTTTTGCAATTGTCCAGCAGTCAAAATACTAAAACGCTATAAACTATAAGTCAGTCAGGACTGAACTTATGTGAGAAGCATTCATTCAGGGTTGGTGTTGGGGCAAGACCTGGGAGCAGATGTCTCTGACCCAGTGGAAGCACCTGAGACCCGCCTCTTGCAATCACTTATTCCAAAATTGTGATATTTGCTTATTTAGCCAATCAACACAGCTAATAACAGTTGGGATCCACTGCAAAATTACCCTGAACTTACTGGTTACTCTTTTCAGGCAGGTTCATGGGAATTCTATCAAATTTCTGCCCCATGCTGCTTCCATTTTATCCCTTGGCCTGGGACATGTCCAAGTGTGCTGGATGATAGCAGACATCCCATCAAGACGTGCCTGGGAGTAGCTCATAGGCCTATATCCAAACCAGCCCAGATTCAGACAAGAAGCACCACGAGAATGATTTTGGCAAAGGCTGTGAGCTATTCCATAGGTGAGGATTATGATGAAAGTGCACAGGTTTGGTGCAAGATGACCTCAAAATTCCCTACAAATGTGGGTATAGACAAAACCTGACTGGCTGGAAAGCAGCGTACGTATCATGAACGAACACAAATGTTCAGTTTTCCTGTACTGGATGCATAGAGGGTTGGGGGTTTTTTTTAATACACTCTTCAGAAGAAATGTTGAAATACTTAATTTCTAACCAGCTGTAGATTTTACTTGGGGTAAATAGCATCCTTTTCTTCTTTCCTTGCTACAGCCATGGCTGATACAATGTCATGGGAAAACTGAATGCTGCCAGCTGTACAGAACTCTTTGTCAGCTGGGCTGTGACTGGCACCTGTGAATTATGCTGCCTATGCATTATTTCTGCTTCCTTCTCTTATGGTCCTGAACTGGGGCTTCTTCCAACACTGCTGCAACAGAAACTGTCACCTAGTTTTCCACACTACTATATGTGCTTCATAATTACTTTAAATATCTTATTTTGACTCCACTCCACTCAGATGAACTCCAGTACTCTTACTAAAGATACAGGGAATTAAGTCCACAGAAATAGTGAAGGCTATGCACACAAAGGCATCCAGAACTCTAATTTCTATTTAGTTCCTAAGGAAAATTTACATGTTGATGTTTTTTTATGGACCGGAGTTTGAAAGGACTATTTCCAGAGCCTAATTTTCAGGTGGAGGTAAATATTGCCTTACAAAAACCCCTATGAAATTTATGCCCTGTAGAAGTTTTCCAAAGTCCTTCAGGAAGTCAGCAACTAAGAAAGGCACCAGATTCACATCTCCTGACACGGAGCCACAGAACCTAATTGATACACTTCATACTTGTAGGAATGCAACCAATTTTTAATCTTTGATCTTGGTGTGAACTTACTTGGTGTTATAAATGTTGAATTTTTAGTGTATTTTTATACCCTTACAATTATGAAATTGACTTCTCGTATTCATCTTCCTTCAGGAAACCGAGTAACGGGATTATTGGGATCAGTTCTTTGAAGCCTGCGATTCCGCAGGAGCGTTTTTCCTTCGGGCTGTCTCCAGGCAGTGACACCACGTCTAGGTCTCATCGTAACAGCCCTAATGAAAAGGCGAAGCGAACAGCCCATCACGAGGTTCATGCGTCCTCTAGGATTCAGGGATATGGCAGCGAGTCCGGCTCAGCGCTGTCGCTCCGGCTGTGGTGTTTTATGGGCTCCCTGGCCGAGTGAAGTCACCCGGCCAGCGGTGCCGGGCTCCGGGGTGAGCAGCGTGTGGTCTCCTTGGAAACTGCGAGCTTGTGCGGGAGGCAGGAGCGCGTGTCCCAGAAACAGAGCGAGGAGAGCCTGCTAGGAGATCTCCAGCCGGAATTTCACCGGAGGAAACCACGTCTGATAACTCGGCCTGCCAAGCCTTTCATCTGACCTGCTGCTGTCCCAGCCTGTCACCCCTGTAACCTCCTGTTAAAAATACCAGCGTGTTTCCTTGCTGGCCGGACATCCTGCCAGCGAGCCTTGCTATCCCAGGGAGCTGAAAGTCTTGGAGAGCCCTGCTGCCACAGGGGGCTGTCACCCTAGCACAGCGCCAGCTGGACGGTCGGCAATTCAGCCTTCCACCTCGGGGCTTCTTTAGAGGGATCTGCTTCCCCACATTGCCACAGAATCATTTAGGCTGGAAAGGCCTCCAAGATCATCGAGTCCAGCCTTATCTATGATTAAAGACACTGCTTGCTGGAGGGTTTTTTTCTCAAGCTAATCTTTATGTCAATGCCGTAGATCCTCTTCAACTTATTTTCTCCTCACCTCTCTATTTATTCAGGTTCAAGTAGGTAGTTTTCCTTCAATATCTCATTGTAACTGCCTTCCCTACTAGGACATGCACAGCAGCATGTTAAAATCAACACCTATTAATCAACAATTAACTCCAGTGCCAAACATTCCCCCTTCCTCTGTGGTAACAGCTTGATATTCTGTAGAAAGGAACTGCCGGCTTTGAAAATCAGAATACGAGTTGTCTCCAGTTATGCTCAAGCTCTCCATTGTCACGGATTCCTCCTATTTGTTGGCTGTTTTTTAACTGATATTAGAAGAGCACCTGGGAATCCCAGGTAAGACCTGCAGCCCTGTGGGGACAGGAGCTCCCTGGCCAGGTGCTGTAGAAGGCAGGTCCAGCCCCAGAGAGCTCGTGGGCCAGGGATGAGCCCCACAGCAATGGATGAATTGGAGAAATTGGGCAGACGTGGTTTGGAGAAATCTTACTGCAGCGGGATGCCCAGAGTTTGACAGAAAGGTCAGCTGGCTGCTGGATTGATAAACAGTGATGGGAACAGTCTGTAAGCATGAAGCATGAGGAAATGATAAGATGGTTTACCAGAGGACAGGTAATTGGACAAGTTTTTGGCACAAGTGGGTGAGCAGTGTGGGAGAGCACATGGCAATGCTTAAGGGCGAAGTTGGCTCGCAGCTTCTCAGGCTTGTCCAGGACACAGTAAGCCCAGGAAGTTCCCATTTTTTTTCCTGCAGAGGCAAAAACCAGCTTTATTTTTAAAACACTGGCATTTCGTTCTACCAAATTCCTTTTCATTTCTGCTCAGAGAAGTTTCCTAACTTCGTTTTTATTTGTTTCGTATTTCCTATGAAATTTACAGTGATCAAAATTTTAAAATGTATCTTTTGGTACAGGTTTTCAGACTTATTACAAAGCCACATTTTGAAAAGCAAACATTGAATATCGTAAGGGAAAACATTTCACGAAGAAACTCCTCGTTCATTTCCTTTGTTGGGTTTTCATAAAATCTGTAAAAAGCACTAACCAGGTTAAATGCTTTGGCTAGCAAAAATTTCCATGTTTGTTGAAAAGGTATTCTTCCTGAGAATCGTTTTGATGAAAACACTTCACCCACCTCCTGGAATTAGAAAGAAATATTATTAAAAGATATTTGCCCAAGTTTCCTAAAGGGAAACAAGTGTCGGTGTTAGATAATTAGAAACCAGGGACTCAGCCTTTTCTCAAACAACTGAACAGAACTTCTTTGAACTCATTTTGACTTCTCAGTGCTGTGTCAGAGGAGGAGATTAGTGTTGGAAAACATGCTACGGACAGGAGTGAATGCTGCACTCTTTAAGAATGAAAAAATTGCAGACCAAGCCCTTTTCCCCCCCCTCAGCTACAGCTCTTGCTTTGGGAGACAGGATATGTCACAATTCCAGGACTGCAGCCGCTGAAGTGCTGGATGGATGTTCCCTGCAGAACAGGAGGCAATGACTGCCCTGAAGAGCTTGCAGGCACCACCACCAAAAAAAAAGGGGATGGAAAGAATGAAGAGTTTCAAGCACAGCTTCTGCTGCTAACGATAGGAAATTGAGATGTAAACTCAGACCAAAATATATAGCTGAGATTTTACAGCAAGTGTTTGCCTGGGAGACAAGGTAATCTCACTACAGGAGGTGGTAAGGAACACTGAGCATCCAGGTCCGGGAAAGGAGCAGTGTGCTGGAAAGAGGAGCAGCACTGGCAGAAGTGTATAAAGAGAAATTATGTTCTTTGTTCAGAGGAAAATTTTGGATTGGAATGCCTTAACTATTGAGGAAAGTAACAGAAAGAGAGTGCTTCTGGGAGATTTCCATTAGAAATTGCAAAATCTTTTTCCCCCTTTCTCTGCCCAATGCAATTAAACAGTAATAGGAGTGCGTTGCACAGTTTATGAAGCAATAATCCAGTTCCCAAATGGCTAAACCCGGAGACTGATGGCCAAATCATTTACCCCAATGAGGAAAATAGATTATTGCTCAGGAAAGCAGCAGGATGGCATTGTTACAATTATTCTGCTGTGTCAGTTTATCAGTTCAAAAATCTAGATAGGAATTCTTTCCCTGGGATCAGTTTCTGCTTTCCTTGCTTGCATTGGCGGTCCTGGGTGAGGGGTCTTGCTGACTGTGCCACGATTACCTGTGGAGCAAAGAGCAGCCCTCAGTGAAGGAGAGTGACAGGGTGAGGGTTTCAAGGCTGCAACAAAACATGGTAGCTGGTGAAGTCAGTGCAATTCTGGCCGGGAGATGTGGAGACATAACATTATGGAGTAGGAATGTAACAGCTCTCATGTGACTGCACTGGGGATATTGTGCTTAGTTCTAAGCACCTCGTTAACAGAACCGTATTAACAAACTGGAGGGGATCCAGAGAAGAGAAAGTCAGTTGGGTATGTTGATTTATGAATTAAGATGGGCCTGAGTGGCTGATGTCCAATCTGAATCCATACTGGAATGCCTCCAGATCTTGCAGATGTTCGTGGGTTCAGGACTTTATGATCCTGAGTCGGCTGGAGTCTGCAGAGAGGTTCCCATTGGCTCCACTGATCACTTGATTTGGGTCTGCTTGAAGGAACCTTGGCTGAACAGTGATTAAGGCTACGGATATATATATAACTTGGAAAAAGAGCAAATAGAGGGGAATGTGATGTCAGCTTGGAACTATTAGAGAGTGCAAATGTGAGGACCACCGTCTTGGCTGACATAGTGGGAAAATGAACTGGGGACCTTCAGAGTTGGAAGCAGGAGCTTTTTAACATCACTGGCCAAGGTGACCAGGCTGCTGCATGTCCCCCTTGTGTGGATATGAGAAGAGAGGAGAGTACAGGGTGCCCTCATGGATTATATTGCCACGGTCTAACAGGCATAAGGAACTCCTTTAGCATGAATTGACAGAGCCAACATTTTAGGAGCAGGGTGATAAACTTAAGAAAAAGAAATGAATTTTGCATCCCTTAACCAGGGATGCAAACCAGGTCACAATACCCCTGTATTTTTTTCTTTTTGCCTAAGCTTTTTGAATGGACAGATATTCAGGAAGCAGGCTGTTCTTGCCAATCTTTTAGGGTTTGATGTCATAGAACTATAAAGTACAGTGAGACTCTTGTCTCCCTTACTGTTCACAATCACTTACTTTGATCCTGAGATTATGCATTAGGATACGGCCATAATTAGCATTTCAGCTAGAGCTGAGGCTGCTACATGAGTGCTACTCACTGCCCTGAAGCCATATCCCCTAAATCTGCTGGAAAACCTCTGCATTTCCTCCCTAACCCAGGTCTGATGTAATGATCCTGGGTACTCCTTCTTCAAACTATTAGGAAAAGTGTAACTCATCTGGGTCATTTTGACAGAGACAGGCTGGAGAGTGCCAGCAGGTGCAGCCAGCTCTGAAGATGAGCAACAGTGGCCGTGCAGGTTATGCCCAACATGACCCTGAAGAACATTCCAGAGCCTGGGAACAGGGAAGACAAGCAACCCAGCCCATGTGGGAAACCACAATCAAAAAAATTAGAAACCCAGCTTGGTCCCTGGTGAATATCAACAAGAAAATATGGGTTTTTTAAATGGATTTTGTGTCATGACAGGATTCTCTGTCCTAGAGAGGCTTTCCCTGTGGTTGGTGAACCTGTTCTTGCTATTTCTTTCCAATGTGATGCTTCCTTCCTTCTCATGTCCAGAGAAGGGCACATACAGCAATGTGGATAACAGCAGTGAAGTTGGTGAAGGGAATCGTTCCTATGAGGAGCAGCTGAGGGAGCTGGGGATGTTTAGCCTGGAGGAAAGGAGGTGGGGGTTGGCCTCTTCTCCCAGGCAATTAGTAACAAGACAAGAGGAAATGGTGTCAAACTGCACCAGGGGAGGTTCAGATCGGACATCAGGAAGAATTTTGTCGCTGGAAGGATTGGGAAGCATTGGGAGGGGCTGCCCAGGCAGGTGGTGGAGTCACCATCCCTGTGAGTGTTCAGTAAATGACTGGGCATGTCCCTCAGGGCTCTGGGCTGGTTATCAAGGTGGGGGAGGGTCACAGGTTGGACTCAATGATCTTGGAGTTCTTTTCCAACCTTAATGATTCTATGATTCCTCCTTGAATACGGACAGATTGCTCACACCACACACATATCCTGGAAGCACTAATTTGTCTCTTTTCTCTACCAAGTTATTTCCAGGAGTTTGAAATCATGGAGAATTCCACCCTGTTTTCAGTTTGGCTGAAGTTTTTCAGCAGGTACACAAGTTGTGAGATGGGAAGAATGACAAACATGATAATCTCACGAGCTTTCTTTCCTTAATAAATTCAGCCAAAAAAGATATTTATTTACATATTCCCAATGGCATACGAATCTGACACAGGTGGAGAGCCTGCTTGTTCCCAGAACACCAAGAAACTTCAGCGAAATTTAGGTTAAAAGCTCATTTGTTTCAAAAGTGCATATTTGCTGCCTGCTTTGTTCCTTTGCTTGGCTGTAAAGCATAACACAGGGATGCTGTGAGCTTTTCTTTCAGATCCTTGCAAACATCTGCTTGTTTTATTTTCCAAATGCTGCTTACAATATAAAATCATATTCCAAACAAAAGATGTTTCTCTACAAATAAGGAACCAATTAATGTCAGAAAGTCTAAACCAATATATTGAAAGAAAAACAACTAAAAAGAAAAGCAAATGTGGCTGAACTGTGAGAATCTGATAGTGCTGTGATGCCTGGGGTAAGGCTGTTGGCTCCAGCCGGTGCGAGTTGGGATTGAATTTACTTGGTTCTGTATAAACAGTGGATCAGACAGGGGTTTTCTGATCCTTTTTTTTTCCAAAAGTACAAATATGATGCTGGAAAGCCCCAACGGATGTTGTTTCAAGGCAGTGACATAAGATGGGGCTAAAATCTTTGCAAACTTAGTAGTGCCTTAGCAGACTTAGTAATATCACAGCAGGGAACAGCAACGTCACATCTGGAACATTATAAAATTGGCAATGCTGAAAAGGCATTAGTAAACATTATTAAGAATTCCTTGCAGGCAATTAGACTGCAACAATATCTTTGGAGAAAGGTTTTTTTTTTCCTTTTGCGTCTTTATTTCTATCTTGCTAATGAGGGACTAATGAGCCACAGACTTGTTACCTAGGAGGGATATCTCAACAAAGCTCTAGTGAACTTAAACCCAGTATTTACAGACTGATGACTGTTCACATTCATTATAGGTTTCAAATGAGGAGGGACTACAGTAAAAAAAAAAAAAAAAGGAAACAAGTTGTTCCTAACTGAGAGACTTCTGAAACTCTAAATGTCAGAAGTTTCCTAATGTCAAGGTTAGAGCCTTCCACCTTTCCCACCATTTAAGGCTGAGCACAGTTATGTGTTACCAAAATACGAGCCTTCTCTGAGCATTGCAAAACCTACTTTTTGGTTTCAACGATTTCCAGAGATTTTTGTTTTGTTTTGTTTTTTGCTTCCTTAGGAAACCAGGCTACTAAGCACAACCTGTAAGCATTCCCTGTCTGTGTAGGGGTACATTGGCACATGCCTGCTTCAATCAGCCCCTACTCACAATTTTTTTGTGAACACTGTTTCCTCTGTCTTTTTCTGGCTTCCTAATCTTAGCTATCTAAGAGGCTGAAGATAAGACATTGGAGAATCTCAAGCAGAGCACACTTGCAGTTCCAGGCACAAGGAAATCACTCAGAGCTTATCAGCAGCTCTGATACCAGCCTAGTGATTAGGGCACATGGGTGGGACTTGGGAGCCGTGGCTAGAATGAGTTGCTCTGCTACACTTTTCCTATGTGCCCTTGAGCAACCCATGCATGGACAGCTTTTTTTGAAAACTTTCTTTCTTACAGGCTGGAGGCTTAAATCTGTCCTGAGACATCAGGGTGGGTTGCCCATGGACTGAGACAAACATCACTGGGATGTGCCCTTGGAGCACTGAACACGGTGACCTTTGTGACTGGATCCCTTGAGCAAGCCCTTAATGCCAAGTGAGGGGAATTTGGTCTCCAAATAGTACAGTCACCAGAACAGAGTGTGTGTGCCCACACAATAAATCTACTTGCACCTCCCTCTCCTCTTCCCACCCCAGAAGATCTTCATGCAGCCAAGACTTGGTGGCAAAAGCAATTTCACAAGAGTCTTTACTCACAGAGACGGCGAGAGTGCAAACCCTTTTTTATTTAGAAACAGTTGTTTTGACACAATTTCCTTTGCAAAGATGCACAAAAGGTTTTGGTTTATTTTCAAGAGCAAATTAGGAAACCTTGAATGTTGCCACAGAAGAGTTCTTGGGCAGCTCACTTTCTCTTGAATTTTTCCAGGCTTATTTTCCCTTGGGATGTCCAGTTAAGTTGTTTAAGCTGCCGGTTCCTGCGGCATCTTGGACTATTCACCTTGACCCCCTTATCCTTGGCTTCTCCCTCTTCCCAGTCTGTATCCCACAGACTTATTTCTTTTGCCTGGTCAGTTACAGAAGCCACAGCATTCATTGGGAGCTGATGTCTGGGCCTTGGCACCCACCACAGGGCTGACAAAGGACCCTAATTTTGGGCTTTTGAAACGTTCATCCACACAGCTTCACGTCAGCTGGGCAGGGATGTAAACCTGCGACTGCCAAGCGCGGGGTGGCTCTCCCACCTGTTCCATCATTTCTCCACCTTATGTGCACTCACTCTGAGGACTGTAAGCAATTACTCTGTTAGGTACTAAATGCGATACGCAGCACATGGTAGTGTAAAATTATGGAATTTGGGGGTTTTAATGAGCTCAGGTGCAATACAAAATAACTTTTTTTTTTCCCTGTCCATAAAATTATATGGCTTGGAATCAGGGGGTTTATACAGCTCTGGACAAAACCATTTTATTTAAAGGGTGGGTATAAGGAGGGAGGGGGGGTAGACGAGTACAACAACAACAACACCCTAGCCCAGCACAATTATATGCAGATTTGTTCATAAATCTTGGCTGGAGCAGATGTGCTGCACATGTTGAAAATCCAGAGCATGTTGCTGGAACTTAAAACATAAACATGAACCTGTTTCCAAAGAGGAAAATCTGCTCACAGCGAGGAGCTGACCCTGTGCTTTAAACAAAGATCAAGTCCATTCTGCCTATTGTGCCTTTGCCATGTGTTTACTTTCCTTGCTTGGTGCCTAGGGTAGCTTAAGGAGTAGCCAAAAGAAAAGAATCAATTTACTTAGGTCTGAAAAGAGCCAGTGGCACTTCAGGCTTAAGGAAACGAGAGGTAGGATGTGACCCAACTCATCTGGCTATCAAGGGTCCTGTTAGACTGGGTCAGCAGTATCATGCCGGATCTCTCATCTGTATTTTCAGATGCTTGAAGTCTTTTGCCCTGTAGCTAAATCTTGTAGAAAAACATAACTGCACTTCACAGTGGGTAAGGCTGTAAGAAATACTTTGCTTTAAACACAAGCCTTTTCTCTGTAGGCAGTTGGAAGTGAAGTTCCTGTAGCTGGCTGTGTGATTAAATTCCTTTGGAGGGTAGCAGGGCACGTTCGTGAAGATTCTGCATCCTGACTGAGTTTATTCTCTTGACAGTGACAACTGAAATGCTGGTAGCCCCCCTATCCCAGACTATGAGATCCCAGATTTCAGCATGGTCTGATACATGTCTCATACATGTGGTAGCATGTGAGACAATTTTCTCTTTTCTTGGCTTTTTATTTTGTCAGAGATGGGTATGTGCTGGTCAAGAGATACTGAGAATTCAAAGTGCTTTCTTCCTGACCCTTAAGAAAGAGTAGTCCTCCAGTTAAATGACAAAGGCCACTTTGTGGTTATTGTGAGGCTGTTTACATCCTGTCCATCCCACTGGGAGTTCAGACAAAGAAAGGAGTTCATTTTCCATCACCAAGCCTGATGAAGCCATTCCCTACATGAATACAGAGGTTCCAGCTCTCTTTTTCTTCTGGAGGAGCAGTGGTGGGTGTGGTCATCTCTGTGCCTGTGCTTGAGTTCTCTTAACTCTCCATGGAGGATGTTGGATTAAGACATGATGTTGAAATCTGTGCTCATCCATTTATCCCTACAGGCTGGTGATGTCCGGAACTTTAATCTCTACAACTCATGTACACACTGATGCCACTCCTTGCACTGGCAGAGAGCTGCAATACCCTGCTTGTGGGAGAAGGGAAATCACCCTGTCTGGTGGTTTCAGAGCCTGAGAAACCCACACCTCTCTGGCAAACTCCTCGTGTTTATTTTCACTTAAATCAAAGAGCCATGAAAAGGAATGACTGTTAAAAATCGCCAGGCTGACACAGATGTGGATTATGTCAGAAAGGGAATGAGCAGTTTGTGCTGAGAACAGCCACAAATAAAACATATCTCTTTGGTTTGCTGAAGGTGAGACAGATGTGTATCTGGATCAGCCTCCTACTTGTAGCACCTTCCCTGCACAATGCCTTTGTTTGCCACCTGCACTGCCCAGGATGGGGCTGCCCCACCAGAGGTGTCACAAACATCAAACCTGCCAAGGGCAGTGAGGTCCCTCCATGCTCAGCTGAACAGGGCTGGACAGGTATTGCGATGACTAATTGCCAATGGGGTTTCATTGGAGAAACACTCACACGTACAAACTCCATTAACTAATCAGCTTGCCAAGGGGTTTTACAATTTTGAAGCCCAAAAGCTTCTACCGCTGACAGCACACAGCCCAGGATGAAGGGAAAAGGGCTGTCAGTGCTGACAAGTTCACCTTAAACTGGAAAATTTTAAATGTTCCCAGTGGCCTGACTATTTGTCCTTCCACCTGACTACTGTTCAATCCATTGCCCTCAAATATGGTAAGAGGAAGAAAAGATGCATTATTATTAATAAATGAATGGAGCTATTTGCTATTTATTATTTAAGCCCTCCATACTGGCAGGCTTTAGTGATACATGAAATATAGGCAAGTAATTTATTTATTAGGCAAAATAATGATTTTTTCTCCCCACCATTCTGGAGCCCTCTTTGACCCAAACCAGCAGGGGGTTTATCAAATACAAATACGATGACTTGTAATTTTAGAGTCTTTCAGAGCACTGTAACTGACAACCTTTTTAACATAAGTACATTGAACAAATAATTTATAGAAGTATTCTGGGAATATTTTAGGGTGTTTTATTACTACTTCTGAAAGCCATGGCATGTTATTGATTTTGGTGTATTAATATAACCTAAAAGTGAGGGCACATGCTTGCCTCCTAATCCAAATCAGCTTTGATGGCAACCCATATATTTCACTGAAAGGAGCCTTGAACTAATGGCAGAGGTTAACAATTACACATCATAGCCAAAAGTTTAAGATAATGAATTTTGCACATTATACACTGTCCAGCTCCAGCCACAGGAAGTTCCCCATTACTCCCTCCTCGATGTCTCATCCAAATTTCTCCAGTAGCTATTTGTCAGGATTTTGTAGCCTTATTCTTGCATTTGTGTCATACAATTTACATTGTATTCACGAAGGCTTCCACTGAGGAAGTGTAATCATCATTACCGCTTTCTTTATGCCATAAAAATAGCGTATTTCTCTTAAAATGGGCTGCTTGCTTGCTTTGTATTTTATCATGTACATAAGTGAGTGTGTGTGTGTGTGTGTGTATACAGAGGCAGAGGTATATATAACAACAGCTGTGATGTGTGCATTACTGGGTGTGGGGATTTCTCTCTTTCATTCTCTGCTGCCCCTGGGCTGTTGCTGGTGGGCACCAGAGAGGTTTCAGTTGCTCCATCTGCCTCTCTCCCCCTGTCCGAAGGCTCCAGAGCAGCTCCAGGGCAGCGTGACAGGAAGGTTGGTGCCTCCAGCCCTTGCTTTCTGGTCTCCTGGGTACCTGCCTGTTGAATGCTTCAGTGAAACTGGACCAGTTTACCTGGCTGCTGAAAACTGTCCAACACCACCAACACCTGATCCTTGCCATCGTGGTGCATTTGTCAGCCAGATCCCTGAGAAGAGGACTCATCAAACCTCTCCACCTAATGTGGGCTTCTTTTTTACCTCTTCCCAAGTTTTCTCTGTAATCTTCTCTGGTGACAATTAGTTTCACCATAGTCTGGAGGACTTTTGATCCCATGCTTATTTCTTGGCTTTAAAAAGGAATGGTGGGTAGTTTTAAGTGCCTTCACATAGCATCCGTGCGAGCTAGATTTCTTCTCTGGCTGCATAGTCTTGAGAGCATCCAGGTTGTTTGCCTGCCATATATTTCTTCTCATTCAACAAGGAATTGTTATTTTATCTCGTCTTTATGCTTTTCTGATCACTCGGTGGTGCCATCAGTGATGGTTTGGCCAAGGCAATTTCTGGTTCTGACCAGCTTGTTGAGTGGGCAGAGTTTTTTCAGACAGCTCTGCAGTGTTGGGGGCCAGGAATGAGGAGCAGACATGCAGCTTCAGCAGCAGAGCGAAGGAGAAAAATCCCCCAAGATTTTTACCATGCTTCAAACTTTTTGGAAACTCCATGTCCAGGGCTGTAGGACACTTGTGCTGCACTTCACCAGCTCCAGCCCCTTGCTGCCCGCCCTTGGTGCTGTCAGCATGGATATAATGGCATCATAGTGCTATTGCTGCTGCTCAGAGTAGGAGGGAAAGGCTTGGGGTGCTCCTGGAAGAGACTCTGAAGTCTTGAGGTCCTGCTGTCCTCAAAGCCAGAAGGACCCTTGCCCACCTTTACACCACGATTTCTGTTTAAAAAGCCTGTGCATGGGGAAGTGTGTGACGTGGACTGAGAAGTATGCAATAAAAGAGCATAAAATATGGGCTTTTTTATTTTTTTGTTCAGGATGGAATTCAGTCAAAATAACTCTGGAGGGGGGAAAAGCATGCAGATCTTGAGGGGCAGGGAACAGGCCATCTGGCATAACATGCTGCCCGTTAAAATGTACCTTAATCCCCACTTCCTGCTCTTTTGCCATATGCTTTGCTGTGTGAAAACTCAGGTACAAAGCAGTGCCCTAAAAAGGTGACTCCTAATTAAATCCAAAAGAGGCATTTTATATTCATCATCGTAGATTTACTCACATCTTTATTTTCCAATAAAATGTGCTTGCTCCTCCTGTCCTTGTGGTGTGACTGATGTCACCTCCCACCCAAGAAGTTTCTGGAGGAGGGACTCTTTTTTCCTATTTTTTTACACTATTAAAGTCTTCTTTAGTGTGTTTTGGTGGTAAAACTCCAGCGTTATTTATGTCCAGGTGTAGTTAATGCCCTCATTCTCAAAGGAGGAACAACAAGGGCCTTGAGCTGAAATAGAAGTTGCACCCCGCACGCCTGCTTCCCTTGCAGTCAACATTTAATGGTTTGCAAATAGTAATAATACACTGGCAAAGGAGAAAACAGGCTTAAATGCAGTGAAAAGCAATTTCAAATGTAAATTAGGTCTTGGTCCTCTCGCAGCGAAGGTTTTATTGGTACAGGTTTTTTAATATAACAGACAGGGCTTGATACTAAGGAGCATTTTTAAAACTTTTGGTTTTCAAGCTTCATAAACTTTTTAAGCTTTCAAAGCAAATTCTCAAGCCCTGGTTAATCCACTGATCTTCCAGCAGCTTGGTCCAGACTTTTCATATGGCTTTGGTGCTGGAACTTGGCTTTTCACATCATCACAGACTTAGACAAAGTCAGGGGCCCTTCAGAAAAAAGGGACAGTCAAACCCTCTGAAAACTAATGGGAGCCAAGGAACTTGGAAATCTCTAAGTTCAACGATTCCTACAGTGCATCCCTTGCATGGGGTAGCCCAGAGCAGTGGTGGGACAAGCAGGCAGTGTGTCCCAGGTCCCTTGTTTAGTGGGATATAGACAGACCCACCAGAGTATCCTATTTCCTTATGTGCAATAGACTGCACAGACTGCAGTTCCTTTCCTCCAGGTGCACCTGATACAGAGAGCTCCTGTTATTGTTTTGGGTTCTTTATTTTTAGGTTCAGTAGATTTTATTGGGTTATTTTCCTACCCTGTGAACACAGGCACCAGGTAGTCAATAACAATCGCTCCATTAAAAAGGAAAAATAAAATCTTTGGTGTTTGCTGCACACACTTGAAACAAAAACAAAAATGAAGGGGGAAAGATGAAGGGAAAAACAGATGCTAAATGTTGTTTTACATGTCACAGAGGCTGCTGTTCTATAAACCCATGTCTTTGTAGGAGTGCAAGTAAAGTGTTACCGAAGAGGTGAATTCTATCACATTCTTCTTCCATTCTTACATATTATCACCTCTGAAAATCCAAATACTTATTTGACAGCTGCATTACCTTAAATTAACTTTTGGCTTCCAATCTGAGAACAATTTGGCCCAGACAGGCCTCTCCTGAGGTTACAAACGAATCAATAGGAGGGCCAGGAATAGAAGTCGAACAGGCCTCCTGTGCTCCTTTTAGCCACCAGACCTCCTTCAGCTGAAAACCACATTGTACCTCAGCCCATCGCCAGGTGAACAGTGGGAGTTTATTCTGAGAGAGGACCAGCTCCAATTCCTCCTCTCCCATCGCCTGGCAGCGCTTGGTTGGTGTTCAGCACCTCCCTGGGCTGTACCTTCCCTTAACGCTGCTGCTTCCACAGTCTCTGCAAAAAGCACAGAAACCCCACCGCGTCTTCTGCTCCTCAGCGTTCAGCTCTGAGCACCAGTCACAACTGGTTTGTGTTCCCTGCCTGCTTCTGCCATTGAGGCTTTATTTAGGCTTGATAGTGAGCGGAACAGTCAGGTGTAAGATTTTAGGTCTCCGCTCAGACGAATCGCGCACGGTGCATGCCGAGCAGCCCGAGTGTTTACAACAGCCTGTGACAGAACGTGTTACTCCTTGCAGCTTGAGGCACTGCCACAGAAATATGGCACATTGCACAGAAATTGCTTGTGCAGCAAGCTGAAAGTCGGGTTATTAGGGTGTGCTGTTGGATTAACCCACCTGAGTGCAATCCAACCTGATACCAGCAGCAAGGATTTATTACCTGCTGTGGCTTCCAGTCACATCTGAGCTCACCATGAAATCACAGGGGGTGTGTTTATGTCCATGTGTGTCCGTGTGGTTGCTGTGAGGGAGAGAGTGACCAAGCTTTAGGGGAGCTGGGAGCGAGTTCCCATGGTGTAGGACTGCATCCAGAGCCCTTTGCAGCATGCCATGGCCTGTGCTTGGGATTAAAATCTCTTCCTGTGGTGCTTAGCCTGCAAATTATCTGTGTCATGGGAAGTACTTGAGGATGAAGGAATTTGTGCCTCAGATACACAGGCGGACCCTGCTGAGGTTGTGGAGTAACTGGGGGTAGTGGTAGGTCCCAAAGGGTTTGCCACTCAGATCACCAGCCCTATGAATACTCGGATTACATCCTCTCTGCTAATGCTGGCACCAATTTGTTTCAAAGCTGTTGGTGTTTTGGGGAACTTGGAACACCTGTCCAGGGAGGACTGGACTGAGATCTCACCTGTCCAGTTTGCTTTAGTCTGGCAAAGTGCCCACAACTGGCTCTGACTTGGACACAGTTTGGTGACTGTTACTCATTTCTTACCTGCAACTAAAGAACCAAAAATCTCCATCCTCCACTGCCAGCTAGGATCAGCTGGGATTTACCTCTTTCAGCCACGTGAATAGTTTAGAAAAAAGCAAACTATATCTACTTTTCCTTGCAGTGTTCCATCCCCACTTCACTCTAATCCTGTGAAATACAAAGAATTTGCCAAGGAATGTCAGGTTTTATCAGCAACCAGCCTGTGGGTAACCAGATCACCATTGTACCTGGCAATGATGAGCAAAATTTAATGTAAATAGAAGCCAGCTGATGAGGTAATGAACCAGTTATTACATATGAGGACTATGCACCTTCATGCTTGATGTAATTAGAAACTTTTAATATGCGCCTGTTTGTGACTTGTAAAATACTTAAGAGGTTCTGAGGGTTCAGGCTTTTCTTTCTTTCTTTCTCAATTTTTTACACATTCTGTTTTTCTGTCTTTGAGCCCTGTGACGTGGAAGCTGTACAATTACATATGAGGCTTAGAAATAGATTTGACTCATGCAAATTCGTTAGAGGAGGTAGAGGACTGCAGCCCATGCCAGTGACCACTGCGGCCTGAGCTACCCTCAGTGGAGCAAAGAGTATTTGCTTTGGATTAATTCAAGAGAATTAATCCAAATTAGAGACAGTTAAGAGACACTATAATTTTAATCTTTGATTCAGCAAAAGATTTAGGCTGCTGCCAGAAGAGAACTTCAATACTTTAATTTAAATCTGAGCATGAATGTTCTTGGAGTGGAGCTGTTCCTGTGTTTGAGCTAAGCTTAGCTTAGTATTGCTGAATCAGCTGGGAGCATCTGAAAGACCTGCCCCTTCTTAGACTTTGGATTCATAAAGGGAATAATCTTCATTTGTGTAACGTGTACCTTGTTGAGATTCTCTAACAGTCTTGGGGAATCAATAACTTCCTATTTCTTCTGAATATTTTTCCTGTGTTTAAGACTGTGCTTGTTGCTACAAGAGCCTTTTTCCTCCTCCTTTAGATGTCCCTTCCCAGTTGGTAATTTATTATTATTTTAAATCAGTACACACATAAACATTGCTATTTTAATTAGGGAGAAGCAAACAGAAGTCACAGGCTATAAGGCTCTGCAAGTACGCTTGCTACTCTCACATTTTAATTATTTATTGGAGTAAATAAAATTAAATATTTTCATAGCGATCCAGAACAGGATTTGAAGTAATTACTCTGTCAAATTCATCAAAAATTCTCTCATCAAAATAAAAACCTTGATGTTACTGAATAATTTATAGTACAAATACACAGAAATTGTAAAGTATTATAAATAGAAAACTGCAGGGTAAGTGAACATGAATTAGTTAAGGGTTATGTTTCTGAAAGAGCCTGTCATAAGCTGTATAAATTTTTAATAAGTGTTTTTGAGGCCTAATTTTCAGTGCACAGAATATACCAACAACTACAGGAAACAACCCGAAAATGGTGATTTAGAAACACAGCTGTTTATGATAGAGGCCAGATTGCGGCTCCTCTTCCTGGGCCTTTCTCTCACACAATTTGAACTAATGATGTTTGCCACTGAACGCCGATGGCTTAACATGAATCATCTGCCTAAATAGCAAATACATTAAGTAAACTTAATCTCTATTATTATCTATGAATACCAAATGCTGGGACAATATCCAGCCTATTATACCCCAACTGTTCAGTGAGGCATCCCTATGCCAGAGCCTAAGCACCAGCTCGCCTGTGCTCAGTCTTTGCTCTGGTTTCTGGTGTGACTGAGGATCTTTCCTCCTTCTACAGGAGCTGGAAGGGGCCCTCAGTGTTCCTGGCACCCACAGGACCTGATCCTGCAAGCTGCCCTCTTCCTAACACGTGTAGAAGGAGCTGGAAGTGCTCAGCACCTTGCAGGTTGATGGTGACATTTTCATTAGATCTTTTAATGGTGAAGGTGACTCTCCAACGTTGTAGATAACCAAGGATGCATCAGAGCAAAACATCTGATCCCAAGTCCCCTGACTTCACTTCTTCTCTTTCTAGCTCTGGATCTAAATTCTCTGCTAAAAGTTCTCCCATCAAACAAATTATCCAAAGGTCTGGACCTTCCCGTGCTAGAGATGTTGTTTTTTGTGGGTCTGAGATGGATGCAAATATCGACAGCCTTGTAAAAAATCTACCTCTGCCAGCTCATGGTAGACTCGAAAATCAAAACTTCCTCCTTCCCAGCCACACGAAACTTGAGATTTATGGTGGGATCAGGATCTAAGGCTGCAAAGGAAACCTGCTGCAGCTCCACTGATGCTGAGGGAGTTCTGGCTGCAGTGGT
The DNA here is from genome assembly GCA_013398015.1 of Oreocharis arfaki. Lineage (NCBI taxonomy): Eukaryota > Metazoa > Chordata > Aves > Passeriformes > Paramythiidae > Oreocharis > Oreocharis arfaki. Next base: position 490,355 of record VZRR01010232.1, on the reverse strand, counting down.
GTAAGGCTGAGGTAATGCCACAGGAGTCAGTGGATTTGTTATGAATTACTCTCATCGTTATGAAGCCTAGAAGTCTTTTTTTTTCACTTCTTTGTTACAAAGGTCATAAGGCAAATTCTACTTCTATTCTTGAAAGTGGATCAGGAGTTAAAGGAAATAGATTTGGTGCCATTTTCTGCTCACTCTGTTGTAAGAGGGATCAGTTAAGGGAAGGTTTTTTCTTTGCCTTTCTTGTAGTATATCACCATTTTGGTAGACATGTCAGTTCAGATCATATCAGGCTAAAACTTGGGGGTTTGAGAGCCAGTAAGAAATATTCACTTTTTTTGATCAATACATGTTACAGAAATAGACGCAGGTAACGATTTTCAGACAGCTAAGCCAAGGAAGCTTTATCAGATGTAGAATATGCTATCTCATTTCATGCATGCATCTACCTCTGGCAAGGTTCTGTCTATTTCTGGGACCTAAAGGGCCTCAGCAAGGTAGTTCTACTTGTAAATCTCTGCTACATCAGAAAGGTCAATATACAAGATGCAGAGTAGGCGCAGAATGACAAGAAGTGGGAGCACAATTGAAACAAGTCAAAAATTGCAATCCTTCCCTGCTTGGAAATAAAAATCCATTTACAGAACTCATGGGAACAGGTAGAGAGTATTCAGGAAGCTTTGGAAAGCTTTGGCTCACACAAAATTAAATGTAGCCTAAATTTTGCTTTGCTTCTCTGCACGAGGTGAAAAGCACCCGGCTTGAATAAAGTACAAGACAAATCTATTGACTACAGAGTAGACACAGGAATTTATTGCTGTTCTGTTTCTCTTCCCATTCATCAGCCAAGATTTTCCTAACTGGCTACATTAACAGTGCCACCAAGCATTTTGTGGAGGTTTTAAGTGACTCAGGGATTTAGTCTTTAGTATAATTGCTGTCTGACTCTGTGCTCTGCAATCTGAATATTGTGGGGAACATCTGCCTAGTACCCCAAAGATTACATTGCTTTATGTCAGATTGTCAGCAAAGAAGTTTTTTATGACTATTTAATTAAAGAGAAACCATCTGATCATTTAACACTTATGTTTTTTTTCCTATAGTAAAGCTTCCTCTTCCTATAAATCCAGGCTATCAAAGTCTGCCAGGAGCACAGAGGTGGAACCTTCCATATATTAGTTATTCACCAGGTCCTTCCTTTCTTTCTGTTTAATAATTGATAGGCACAATCGTTCCTCCTACTTCTTCACTGTAGTCAATAGCGTGTCATCCTCTGCTGTCATCTCAGGTCACCTTCCTGAACTGCTTGGGTTTAGGAGTCAAGTCTGGTACAGGCAAGTTAAAACTTTTGATAAGTAGAAAGAGATATTCATTTAATATGCTGGTTGCTAATCATTATCAGCCCATTTTAAAATGAGAAAGTGGCTCGTATAGGGAATCACTTAATTTCCCTAAGCACATTTGGGCCTCACTTGCTTTAAAGATGTGCTCTTAGCTTGATTTTTCTCTTTGGGTTTGGGGTCTTTAACATTTCCTCTTCTGTTGCTTGTGGTTTCATTGTAACATTATTCTTACTGCTTTTCCTCTTCCATCTATTTCGCTTTCTACTCCACAAGGATATTGTAGTTTTTTTGGACGTCAAATGGAATGACAAAGGGAAAAAATCCCCACAATTCTTTTTTCAAACTATGAATAGTCTTCCTTTTAAAAAAAAAAAAAAGTTCTGGTTCATCTGTAGCCAAGTTTATTGGAAATGACAGCTCAAAAGTTCAGTGAGTGAGTGAAGTTCCTAGAGATCAGAAGGCCTCTGCTGTTTCTACTGTTTCCAGGCCTCAATACAAGGGCACCTTTTGGAAGTTTCAAGGTCAGCTGTAGGTCTATTATTATGTTGAATGGAAAGGAAATAATTTTGCACTTGTATCCAACTTCTTGTCATCTTTCTCCTTACCCTACTTGGCTTCTTTGTAGTACTTGAAGGCCCTGGCTCCATCTCTTTTGGCCATTGTGAATGGTTTGATTGGTGTTGGCCATGTTATCCCTTCTTTCCTCTTTCTAAAAAGCAAGTGATCATGTTGCATTGAAGAAACCATTATTGCCATCAAACAATCTGCCTTAATTTTCACCTTCTCTGAAAGTTTCAACTCCTCATCAACATTTCAGAAGGAAGTAACTGTGTTGGTTTTCAGTAACTCTGAGGAATCCTAGCTGATCCACACTTTGGATAAGTCATAGCACAGAGACCACTATGGACAAAGGATGTACTGGTCTTTTCCTTTGATTTTTTTCCACTTTGCTGCTTTGGGGTTTTTTTTGAAGCATTTGTTCAAGTCCCCTGAAGCGAAGGCAGGGACATGAATCTGTACAAAGTTCCATTAACCAACCACCTCTCCTACCCAGCAACATGGAGCACTTATGGGATCAAAACTGTGTGTGTTATGCCCAGAATTGTAGCTTTGTCTTCCAAGGAAGGACTCAGGTTGGTGTGTCGGGATGAAGCATTTGCAGGAAGCCCACCAACAAACATTTTTTCTCAAACATCTCTTGGCAGCTTCTCCTTCTTCTGTGCCCAGGAGAATATTGCTGTAGTTGGTACAGTAGTCTGGCCCTGTCTGACAGAAACACAACACCAATTCAGCTCCTTGCCCTCCCTCCCTTTTCCTGATCCACAGCAAAGATAAACGGGACACCAGAATTTGTCCCTCTGAGTCACTATTTCTGCCAGTGTCTGGTTCTACACCAGGGCTCAGGATTTTAAATCTAAGTGCTGTTAGGCTCTAAAGCACCTTCTGTGTTTTGCTTGGCACATGGAGCACTTTCGTAGTCACTTAGGGATGTATACGGCCACTGAGACTGAATGTGGGACCACAGAGCACCTTCAGCTCTTAACTCTGATAATCTCCTTGGCTTTTATGGAATTACTCCTAATTGACACCAGTGTAACATGGATAAGGACTGGAGCCTTCTCTCATCCCCAACCCCCTGGAATGATTCTCTCTTCAGAGCTTACACAGTGCTTTTCATATATTACACCTAAAATGCGGTTCACATTTGTCTGAAAATCCAAGGCTAAAGGCACAGTTCACACCTGAGGGGTTTTATTTACAGGTCAAAGGGAGCAATGGAGAAAAGGATATATACAGAGAGAAGGAACTGTGTGAGGGACTGGCGTGGCAATAGCATTTGTCTCAAGTAAAATGATGGGAAGTGGCTTTGGGCAGCTTTGGTGGCAGATGCTTGTGGCTCTCTGCAATTTTTATGTGGCAGCACCTGATCTCGGGCACTGTGGTGTCATATGGAGTTTGCTGTTCAGAAAGATAGGAGAAGGCTCTGTAATTTTCCTAAGAAGACATAACAGCACAAGCTCAGACTGGAGGGGGAGTTTTCTGCCTGCTCCTGACCTGCCCAGAGTGCTTTGGCAGGTGTGAGGAAGGCGCATTAGCTCCCAGCTACGAACCGAGCAGATTTTCAAAGAGCTTTTGACGACTTATAAACCAGAACATGGTTTGGGGGTTGAGTATTTATCTGAGCAGCTGTCTCCCTCCGTATGGGCCTAAGCACTGTTTGACATCATCTGAAGCTGTTTTATCGGCCATTCCAAAGCAAACACAGCTCAAATAGGCTTAACACCTTTGGAAGGCAACTGCTTAGTTATTGTGTGGAATTCATTTTGGGCTGGGGATCTGTAAAGCTGAGTCAATATGCTGATTTGGATCTAAGCCACAAGCTTACCTTTTAAGCTGCACTTTTTCCTTCTTCTAATAGAGCTTTTTGTCAAACCACATATTGTTGTGCCTTTATTGTCAACTGCCCTGCCTGAATACATTTGCATGACAAATACTAAGGGTTCTTGCTTTGAGTTGACACTACCTAGGAAAGAGCTAGAAATAAAACTTGCACTGCTTTCCCTATTCTTCTTGCTTTACAGAGGGACACTCCTGGGCTGCTAACTTGCAGATCTGGAGCTCTTTTGCATCCTTAGAATGCACTCTCTTTTCTGGAAGGACTGACCATCGGGCAGCTACATGATTTTGCCCTGAGGAATCCAGGAAGATTGTACTGAGCAGTGGCTTCTCTCCAAGCCCTCCTCGTCTGTTGTGCAGCTGCTGCTGAAGTCCTGTTGGGTGCTGATGATGCCAGGGCCTCTGATGTCTTCAGTTTATCAATAACTTGCATTAAGCTGCCACCACTTTTACAGCAGCCTGTGCAGTGACTGAGGGGATTGACTCAGGAATGAAAGTTGTCTGGCTGAAGATCTGCTCAGGTCAGACAGATACTTACAGGAAGGAGGAAATGTTTGGTGAACTGGAAGCAAAAGGCATCAATTGTAGTTAAGTCCTTCCTGCCTGCTTGCTACTCTCATGATTTTAAATTTGAAATTTTAAATACTTCATGTCCTGGTGACATGAAGTATCCCAGCTTCCTTTTTTAGGGTCTTCCTAGGTAGAATTTTCTATATGGGTTTACAGGTAGTATCAAGACATTTTTTTCTCATGTAGTGTGGTCACTGCTTGTGTTTTCGAGTGGCTGTGCACTTTGAAGGGTTTAAACAGCATAAAAACCTTGAGACTTTTCAGACATAACCCTTCATCTCAAAAGTCAGGTTGATATTTAGAAGGTGCTTGTTTGTTTTGCTGTTTCAATTTAGTAGGGCTTCCTCATGGCATGGTCTGATACTGCTTTGAGCTGGCAGCTGGGAAGGAGAGGCATTGTGAGAGTCCCTTGGTGTGTTCATTCTGCTCTGTTTCCCTCATAAGAGTCACAAGTGCCCTTGTATTTCGTTATCACTCTGGGAAAATAAGTGCAATATTCTGGTGTTATTTCCTTAGAAAATAAAAGCAAACTGCCCGGGTTCCTTGGGACAAAATTCAAGGAAGAGGACAAAGATTTTGAGTATTTACCTCGTAGCTGGAATACTGGGAAATAAACCTGGGCCAAAGCTGTGTGACTCTCCACAAAAACCAATCATCTGAAAAAACAGGCCCTGGAAACTGAGTGCTCCATGAAAGGGAAACATCCCCCAACTTTCTGGAAGTCTCTGACAGTGTCACATTATAGAAAGAGGGACCTGTCAATTTGTCTGTTGGATAGGCAAGGTCCTTGTGTGACCTCTGTTCCTGGGTCATCTTAGTACTTCAGGATCTTTTACACTCTTTATGTTCAGGGGGCCAGATTTACACAACAGCATATGACTGATAAAATCAAGAGAATATACCAAACTCCCTGACTAAAATGATCTCCATGCAGACTTCGTTTGCATTTCTTCTAAAGTGACTTTTGGTTCCATCTTGCAAGGTGCACCAGAATCCCCCCAAAATGGAGCACAAACACCTGCACCAGGATAGATACGTGACCCCTTCACCTTGTGTTCCCACATGGCAGCACTTAGAGTTGCCACAATGCCACTGCACTGGCTCTTATAAATGATTCTGCCACCCCACACCGTGATTAAGTATTGCTGTTATAAACCAGGTACCTCTCATGTTAATAACAACATCTGTTAACTAACGAATTGCTCATTAACCGAGAGTAACGGTGAATTTCACCAGATTACAGCTCTGCAGGTCTTTTACGAAAGAGCAATCAACAAACTCTTGTGCCTTTTGTCTCTAAAGACCCAAAGTATTTTTTCCTTTCAGTACTGACTTTCTTAGAGCAATGGTGATCCCATACACTTTGGAGTTATCTAAAAGCACTGTAAGAAGATATTTAGACAGAACAGGTACATTCCCTTGCTATTTTATGGAATAAAATGTCTTTTCTATAAGTCATCCTTGAAGGGATTCCTGAACAATGCACCAAAACTCAGCTATAAACACACTACTATCATATAATAGATCCTGCACTTTACAATACCTACAGGGAATCACTTTTTAAAGTCTATAACATACACTAGTCTTTTTATATGATTGAATCATATAAAAATAAAAATTGATAAAAAATAGTAATAAATCTGGGTTTTATATCATGCACTGAGCAAAGTCTAAATTAAACTACTGTATTAAACCTTCTATGAAGTAGACCTAATTAATTAAAAACACCAGGGTTAAGCAATTTAGCCATCAATCTCTTAGCTTAAGTGGGGGATGAGGTGCATATGGTAGCTCACCAAGGAAGAAAAATGAAAGACCTGTTCTCTCCAGACTCACATTGACATGAGCTAGGGGAGGTTAAATATGAGCTGCTATTCCCAGGGAGACTTCTCCTGCAGCTCCTCCAGCACGATGACTTTCCCAAAGCCTTCAGCAAGTTGGAGTGTGTCACTTATCTCCCGTTTCCAGAACAGCGAGCGAACAAAGCGGGCTGGCAGCGCCTCTGGAGGAGTCAGACGGAGATGGAAATGTCGGTGGTGCCAGAGCAGAGAGAATTCTCTGGGAGTTCACACCGTCACTGATGCAAGAGAGTTTGTCAGCACTCTCAGGAAGGAAAAGGAGACGCCAATGTTTACTTCTGAATCCAGAGACTCATCCTGGCCATAGGAGCATCGCTCTTGTGTGCTGGGCCTGAGGGGGATACTCAAACTGGGAGAGGAGCAGGACTGGAGGGGGTCAGCAGTGCCCTGTTTTGGAAGGCAACCTTACCTGAAAGGCAGCCCAGTGATCTGATGGATGGCTTCAGTTTCCGAATTGTCAATGCATTTACAAGAAGTCATCAGCTCATTGGAAACTGCTTGCTGAAAATATTCCATTCCACCCTCCTTCATCACATTCTCTCCAACTCTCAACCTTTTGGTCAAAGCAGATTTGTGAAAAAATTAAGATTATTTTTGTCGCAAGTTCCCTGTTTTTCACGGAATGACTGAATGCCCAAGAGATGAGACTTCTAGGAGCTGGTGTCCTTATGGAATGAGCCGACTCAAGTAGCTGAGCCAGCAGAAAAACATCCATTTATTTAGCAAGTCAGCCTGATGCCTGAGCTGTCCAGTGACCATGTGATAATACATCCAGCAGGGAAGGGACACACAGAGGCACGTGGCTGTAGATGGAGGCTGTGGTGGGATCTCCCTTCTGGCAGGGGCTTTCCAGTCAACCAGCTCGCTGTAGTGTGAAGATGCAACCTTAGGAGGAGCAAAAAGATCCCCCCCATCAAGCCCAGGAGTTAAGCTTGTTTGCAGGCTCTTGAGACAGCAGATTATTTGTGGTTGGAGATGCACTTCAGAGTTCAAGTGGCATTGGGAGCACTTGGCATAATGTGCAGCCCACTTGAGCTGTGCTAGTGGATGTCGGCAGCTGCTGGGAATCCTGTGGTGCCTCTCAGTAGAGGAAAGCTTAAACCTGGAAAGTCTTGCTCATTATTTCTTATTCAAGCAAACCCTTCATTCTGTAGAGAGAGTGAAACTAAAAAAGGACCTTGAGTCTTGGCCTCCTATAAAAAACAAGTTTACAGGCACTTGGCTCTCAGAGATCCTTTAAAAGAAATTGTTCTGTAGTAGGTGCTCCTTCAGGCTTGGGCTTTTACCCCATTATTGTTATGGATCTAACACCCTAAAATCAGTACTTTGTAAAGGGGATTCTAGGTACATCAGCTAGAATGGAGAAGGTGGGAAAAACGTCTCATCTCAATAAATAGAAATAGGCTTTCTTGAGCATCATTCAATCCACCCAAAATCTTAATTGTGTCGTGACAGGGCATCTCTCTTTTCTTTGTCTGCACAGGAAGCCAAGAGCGACTGTTCCCAGCTTTGGGGAACACTGCACACAATGAAAGCTGGCAGACCTATGTGATAAGGACTTGAGCTGCCATTTTTGCAAATATCACAAACTTTTGAAGTGAATTCAGCACACAGAAAATGCATTTATCTGGAAATAGTGCATGTAAGTCTCCTTTTAGTGTTACATAACTTCCCTGCTTGCAAATCCTGGTGAATAAGAAATAGAAGTGTTACCATTGCAGTACTGGTCTTCGGCATTTATAAACAATGAAGCCAGAACAGAGAGATCAACAGAACAGCCTAAAAATGTATCTTAATGCGCCTGCAGGGACCTCTACAAAATGTCACCAAGATAAGGGGGGTTTGACACGACACAGTGAGCCATGAAGGAGCTACTTAAAAAAGCAACAATACATTTGAATATTCAGAACGAGCACTGAGCAGTAAGTCAAAAAGAAACTACCACCCTCAAATCTTCTGCAGCTTAAAGCTAATTAGACTTATGCCTCAGAATGCCCAAGCCTCGTGCAATGTGGCAATGGTTATGATAATTATATTTTCACTCTGTGTTGGGCTGTGAGTTATATGTGTATTGCCTATAAATGCTAATGGAAGCTGTGTATGTAAATCCCCTTCTCAACGAGGTGAGATTATGCCCTGATGTACCTTAAGTAGCATGTAAATGCAGCAATTGGGGTGGCAGCCACTCTAGACTGGAAAATGCAGGGCTTTGCAACCTTTAAAGGCAAGCGATAGCTGTGAGGACAGGCTGCTTACTGGGACAGGCGGGAAGGGTCGACCTGGAAACCTGGAATTCCCGGTGATCACGGTGATTTCCTGAGCATCTATTTGCCATCAAACATAACCAGTGGTAATGACACAAACCCTGTATCACTTTCCTGTGTGTATTAAGGACTCTATAGGTACATCCTATTATACATCTCTGAGCTACCTGATGTGTGTCAGGACTGCAGAAGGTTAGGCCCATTGTACGTGATGTATTGGTGCCAGTCATGTCACCTGGGCTGCAAAAAGCTAGTTTCTGATTGCATTCTGGTTGTGTGGCCATTCCTCCTTCTCAGCAACTTATTTGCTACCTGAAGACTCTCTAAAGTGGTCTTTTAGTGCCTAACCAGCCAGCAGTCCCCATAATGATATAAATATTACATATAAATGAGATCATGAAGGGACATTCCTCCTCTGTCCTGTGGGCTGGTGGCTGTAGGACTGTAGGACAAGTTGTATTACCTCTGTTGTGCCCTGACTTGTTCCTTGATATGCAGTGTCTCCAGGTCCTTGCTGCCAGAGGTTTGGGGCATGGCTCTGTTGCAGTCACACTTCTGAGAAAAATGGAGGAAATTAGACCTTCCACCTTTCCAGTGCATCACCAGCTTTCCCACAGTGTGTGCTCCCACACTTCTCCAAACAGACACAGACCCAACCTGCAGAGGGACAGGTCTAGACCCAGACGAGCCTGAGCACCTCATTGCTTTTCAGCAGAAACCTGTCCCAAAGTGCCCAACAAAGAGCAGCTCCTGGGGCAGGCAGGGGAGAAATTCCTTTTGTTGAAGGGAGTCCCCACATCAAGGACCCAAACCAGAGCCCTGTTAGTTTGTCACATCATTCCCTGCTTCCTAAAGCTTCTAAGCTTTTCCTGGGATCTGGCCTCAAATGGCAGAGCCAGAGCAGGGTGGGAAGTTTGGGGTCACTCTATGATCATCCCTGAGCTGATGGGCTCGGGTTTGGTCTCTGGTCCTGCTAAATGTTCCCTGTTAGGGTGAGTCCACTGACCTCAGAAATGCAGCTTTTTTTGTGCTTAGTATGAGTTTGAAGGGCGTCAGGCTCAGAGCCTGATTAACAGTAAATAACAGCAAGCCACCCATGGGAGATTTCATCACCTGGATAAGGACTTTACTGCAGCGTGCCCTGAGACCCCCAGCTCTACAAAGTTTGGACTGAAGCAAGACAGGAGGGGAGAGGCTGGATTTTCATTTGGGAAGTGTCCTTCATACAAAGGATGGTGCAAATGAGCTCCAAGGTGAGTGGTCTCGAGCAGCTCTTGAACAGCAACGTCTCTCATTCTGCCCCTTTCTTTGTATTACTCTGTTCTTATTCTAAGTATTTATTTACTACTGATTATGAGGAAAAACACACGACCTCACAGGACCCCCAGCAGGTGCTCACAGCCTCCACGGGCTCCTAGAACAACCATGGTATTCTCTCCCTGCCTTATTATGGTCCTTTCTCGAATGTGGGAATGTAGAGTTCAGACCTGCTGGAGTATTTGGGGGGATTGCAAGATATAAATAAGCCAGCTGGGGCTTCAACCCACCAGCTCAGCAACATTATATCGTGCTAGTCTTTGTTTTCACTGTATCACCTATTTTTCGGACCAGCGGTATAACCAAGTTGTAAACTGCACACCTTACAAATCAGTCTATCCTGACATTGCTGCAGCGTTCATTACAAGCTGTAAAAAAACACTGGCAAGGAAGGTTTCAGTTCTGCAGCCCAATTTTCCATTGCAATAACCCAATTAACTGGTGTGTGTTTGTTTTACAAAGCTCTAAGCTACAATAAACCATGCCGATACACAGGCTGCAGAAAGCTTCGTAATTAGGACAAGGTGTACAAATTAAACCACTCTTTTTAAACTTCAAACCAGCTAACTTCTGACATACTGTACTGCTGGGGCTTCTGGGACTAAACCCAATTAACATCTTAGTATTTTATAAGCATCGTTTTAATTGCATTTGTATGCAATCTTCTCTCCAAGAGCCTTTCAAGGTGCTAGCCCTCGTTCAGATTTTATTACTTTAGTGATTTAAATCTCCTCTATCTGTGCTTCCCGTTAATAATGACTAGTGCAGCTTCAAATGCCGGCCCGACATAAAACTGAGCTCTCCAAAGAATTATACTTTAAAACAGTTACATTTAACTTTATTATTACATTTTTAATTTTTTTTTCTCCCTCTGTTTGAACATTATGCCTTGAACCACTTTATCAAGCTGTCAGTGCAGTAAGTGCTGGGAGAGTGAATGTTTTACTCCTCGGTGCTTTGCTCTGGCACGGCCTCTTGGCCTGCACATGACTCAGTTTGTGCTGCACGGTGTTATCTCAGAAAAAGAGCTTTTCTAGGAGCAGCCTAATGACTTGCATGTCCATGGATGCTCAAGATGTGGGAGGTGGTGGGGAGGTTTGACTCTGTGAGCGACAGCCAAGCCAATCCCTCAGGCTGAGCTGCTTTTGGGTTTTTAAGGTCAAGATCTACCCTCCTTCCTTGCCTGTCAGAGGCGAGTCCTGTGAAGCTTTACTCGTTTGAGTAGTTTTACTCACTGTAGTGGGATTGCTCAAGTTTGGATGAACTGGGCCTTGATGGGAGCAGTGGAACATTCCGTGGAAAATCTGATGCACGCTAAGGAATGTCAATTCCCATCACTATTATTTGTCTCTGTATAAAATCCTCACAAGTGCTCTGTTTTTCTTTATGCATCTGCTTTTCTGGAAAATGACCTGCATTTCAAAGATCAAGTAGGATTTGAAGAGAGCTGTAGAGGCAATAAGGAGCATAATGGAACTCCCTCAGCCCAATTAATAAAATAATATATAAAAAAGGTTGAGATTCTTCTTCCAGCATATTATTATCCTGTTTCGCATTTTTCCAAAGAAGGAAAAGAGAAGCAGGAATGTGTTGGATATTACTGAAATTATGAAATGAATAAAATATTTATTTTAAAACACTGGCAGCCGCGCTCAAAATATTTTCCTCTTTGCAAAATGCAGCTTGGGGTGAGTATAGGCTAATGTTGCTCTCATTTAGGATTTCTGTTACGTGGATACAAATATTGGATCTTAAAAATGCAGGAGGTTCCTCCTGAAATATTTTGAACCTTTTCACTTGATTGAGTGTCTTGTCAAACAAAACTGGCAGCAGATCTCTTGGAACTGCCTGAATCTATGCAGATACGATTTCTATCATGCCCTTATTATGTGTAGTCCATAATAAGGAGGAGCATGTATAAATCATTTCTGGCTGGCACTTAGGATGCAATACTCAAAGGAGAAAGACATTTCTGTCTTCAAATGTCTAGCAATTTCTGATATTATACAGTGAGTGTCCCCAGAACCATACAATCCTCAATTCCATGCAGCTCTCTTATGAAAGAATGAGACTTTCATATCTTTCCTTGCGGGAGCCACCAGCGAGATAAGAATTGTGCGGCTCCGGCGTGCGCTGTGCTCCAGCCAGGGTGGCTCTATTGAACTTCCATTTGCAAAGCCCTCGCTCACAAAATTGCACAGACGTGAAGGATTTCGCCTCTATCCTTCCCATACACAATTATCTATGAGTAAGCATCGCTTTACAGAGAGTAGATTATATAGTTATGTGTTATAGGAACGCATTTCCCAGGGAACGCTCTTTGTGTGCACACCTATAATGTGCACTAAAATAAACACATCTATTGTGGAAATGTGTTTGTGTTCTCTGGGCAGTGGTAATCCAGCCAAGCTTTGGTGCTGTAAAAGGTGGTTGAGTATTAAATGATGGATGATCCGAAAAGTTCTAACAAATCATGCCTTTGCCAGAAACAGAAATGCAGAAAGCTGCTCATAACTAAAGAAACCATTTTAAAAAAACAGCATAAAGAGTTGAACATTGTCTCCTCTCTAGTACTGAATATATAGTTATTTTACACTTCAACTCTTTAAAAAATATCTTTGTGCAACGTGTTCAAAAAAATCCCCAGATCTTTTCCAGAATCCTTTTTCAATTTTCTGTTTCATTTTTTTTAAATAGGACTTTCCTGGAAGAAAAGATGGGATTTTGAAAACAAATTTTAAAAGAATTCGAAACATCATTCTGATCAGATCTTTAATAACAGTATCAGCAGAAACAGGCACAGGGAATGCCAAGGAAAATGGATTATGTTAATTAAGTTAACAATTTTTAATAACAAATTTTGTTTCAGGGAGAAAAGGGTTTTTTTATTATTATTAAGATCATTTTGTGCAAAATATTTCAACCACTCTATAAAAACATAAAAGACTAGATATTTCCTAGAAAACAGTTCTTCACTGTTAGATGATGAATATCTTAAGTACTCTATTTATACATAATAAAATGTTTATTTGTCAGGCTCGATACATTTTATAACGAATTCATTTATACACAAGTACATAGCTTTTAGTGGAAAGAAATCTATATTGATATTTTACTTGACGTATACTGATTGTTTTCTAATATTCAAACAACTCGAATTGCTCGATGCAGAGTTCAGCTGTTGGGAATCTGAAAAGCAGAGGGCATTTTAGACCAGGAGTTCAGGTGTGGAGCTGTCAGACTTGATATCCCTGAATTTTAGGTGAATTGGAGCGCCTCGTTCCTCTGGAGGTTGTTCTAAAGGGGACTAATGTCTTTTGGGAGCCAAGCCCAAGGGAATAAGGGGCAGAGAGCAGGAGAATATTTTATGCAAAAGAACCGTCTGTCGAGATTGGAATAGAAAATTACACTTCTTTAATGACAAGCTTTTTGTAAAATACGGGGAGCCACGGGGAAGGAAGGACATTATTCTGTTTTCTTTCTTTCTGTGCAGTGGAAAATAAGAGGTGTCACAGTGAGTTATCATGTGCAGTGACCACTAATGCTCCTGTTTAGTGTACAATTGCCTGCCACATTACACACAATCACACGTGTCGTTATTATATTAACTGGGTTTATGTACTGCTCACCTGACTTCACCTAGCAGGGCTTGCCTAATTACAGTAAAAGAAAGAAGATCCTTTGGCTAAGGGAGCTTGCTTGTAAATTTGATTTTTCCCCATCTAAAATCATGGGACCTCAGGAAAAAAAACCGAAAACAAACAAACTAAACCAAAAAAACCAAAAAACTTTGTTAAAACAAACACTTTCTTCAAAACCTGACGAAGGTCAGATCCAACACTCATTCGTGCCAGTCTGCTGGATGCTGGTTTAGGCCCTGACTTCCTTTGTCTCCCTCGCAGGATCCAAAGACAGAGTCATGTTTGAGCAAACCAAAGGAAAGCTGCAAGTTCCACAGCAAAGCTGTGGTTATCGGGGTGTTGCATAGCTCTGAGTGCAATTTTGATAGCCCAGCAATAAATAATTATGAGCAAATTAGTTTGCAGTAATTGACAGAACAATTAGCAAAGCTGCCGTTGCGGAGTCTTTATTCCTGGTGGCAACAGAACCCAAAGACACTTTTAGATCTCAGGTTTAATTTGCAACTAAAGAGAGACTCCTTTGTGTGCAGGCTAAGGCAATTTTCTGGGAAGTCACTAAGGTACAGTGGATGTGGAACCCAATAACACCATTTCTAGAGCTCCTTTTCAGAACAAAACTGCACTTTCACTGCAGTAAAAAATGCCAATAAGGGGCGTTCTGGGATTTGAGCTGCAGTTCAGACTTCGTGGGACAACAGGAAAAGCAAAAATGAGCCTGGTGATGCAAGACTTGCTGGAAATCAATATTCAGCTCCTGCTGTGCACACTGTGAGTGTGTGCTGATGGCAGCTCCCTGACCTGGCCACCTCTCCCTGTGCTGCCCTGTGATCCACAAAGCCCCACCCCAACCTGGGAGAGAAGGAGCAACCCCAGCTGCCCCTCACGAACAAGCACTCGCTGTAGGAAGCGCAAAGGAACCTCTTCCCGCTGAGCATATGGCTTTATCAGACTTTTAAACACCAGGAACACCACTTGTGAAATGTATTGGAAGATGCCAGGAAACAGAAATCCAGAGCAATTGATGTTTTCAGTCCTGTTTCCCCCAGAATTAAATGTGGTTGGCAATTTCCACGCTGCAAAGGAACCTGTCATGGTTCAGTTCTGTGGCAATGGTGCTTTGGCCACAGCCCAGATGTGCTGGAGCTCAGTCCCATTTCTCCTGTGAGCAAGTACTGCATGTGAGGACACTCACTTTCCAAGATCTTATCCAGTTATGCTCTCTGCTCAGCAAATGTCAGATGCAGCTCTGGCAGTGTTGTTACTGCAGCATTTCAGGATTATCTTCAGACAGCAGCTGAGGAAAGGGACAGACAAAATGTTGGACAGGAATGGAAGGTGGAGAGGAGGTGAAAAGCCTGAGTATGGGGACCTGAAATGTGTCTGGGAGAAGCAGCAATGGCCAGTGGATTCTAATGCCCAGCAAGGAGCCCATACCTGCGTTTTTCCCAAGTCTCTGTTGTCTGATCCTCTGGCTCCTGCTGTGTAGCTCTGGCTTAGCAGCAGGGCAGTGCCTCAGCCAAGTGCCCTGGCTCCCTGAGGTGTTGCCTGGTTTGTGTTTCCAAGTGTTACTTTAAGAAACCCAGAGAAGTTGAAGTGTGAATGTTTTACATTACATGAGAGAAGAGGTCGGCAGGCATCTCAGTTACGAAAGAAACACTGAGTGTGTTTTATTTCTAAAGTTGATGGTGAGACCTTCAGAGCCCCTCCTGCAGCAGAGAACTTTGACCTGCGGTTCTTCAAGAAGAGAACAGGGCAGATGCAAATGTGAATTTTCAGTTTGCTACAAAATTTTGAGTTTTCAAGGGTCAAAAAGGACTTTGGAAAGGTGTTTTCATCCAGTGCTGTTAAGGGTGCACACAGGGCTTAGCATGAGTTTCAGCTGACTTCAGTGAGGTGTAAAGGACAGGATGTGTCTCTTGTGTGATAAGCAATGACGAAATGTCGTGTTCGGCCCCTCAGGCTGTGAAATGTTCTGGTTGGGTTGCGTGGTTTCAGTGGAGTAGGGTAGAAATACTCTGTCACAACAAGGTGGGTAACCCACCCCTTCCACCTCAGTATTGTGCTAACACCCTTGGAAAAGGGTGCTGGCCACATCAACCAAGCTCCTTCATTTAAGGTGAGGAATGATACAAGAAAGCATCTTAGATTCAAGTGTCTTTGGTGGCTGATCCTTGGCTTGGAAACAGCTCCCCTGATTAATCTCCCTGCAGCCAGGGAGGTCAGGCCAGTTAACTTGCTCTGCTCTGGGTTGTGGGTTTGATCCCTGTATGGGCTTTTCATTAAGAGCTGGACTCAATGACTGCTGTGGATCCCTTCCAGCTCTGAATATTCTGATTCTATGATTTGTCAGAGGTGCTTCCACATCTTCTCCCTGCAATGCTTAGGTACCATCTCTGAGGTGGCACCTTTCCTCTTGGCAGGAGCATCAGAGAGAAGAACCAGAATGTGAAAGGGGTGGCACCACCTGTACCATTGTTTCATGGTTGTTTTTTCTTTTAAATGTAGCTCTAATTTTTGAGGCAAGTCTTTGCAAACCAGCAATTTGTTATTTTGAATACCTAACAGTGCCTTGGTGGCTCTTCTCCAAGCTTAGCAGGTTCGTCAGCCTGGGGAGGCCAGAGCTTTCTTTTGGTGAAATTCTCCCTCCCTCCCACCATATTCTCTTCAACATTTGTCTGAATTGTAAAATACTCAGTTGAATTTACGCTGGGCCAAATCCAACACCCACCAACTCACCAAAGAACCAACCACCCCTCCATCCTCCCTGGGGATGGCTCAGCTCTTGTTTGAAATGGCCATCAAGTCAGTCCATCACCCCGTTCTTGTGGAGGGCACAGGTTGTTTGCTGGACAACGGAAACTGAGAAAAATGTTGCACAAAAGCAAGAGTCTTTTCTACCCTTCTAATAAATTCCTACTCTGGCCTTTCTTATCCTCCCTCTTCTGCATCTTGCACTGGGCGCTGGCCACAACAACTCCTGAACCAGATGGCCCCGACTCTGACCCGTCTGGTGCCTCCTGCTCGCCTAAAGCCACTTGGGGAGGCAGCAGCAGCAAGAAAAGGAAAACAAACGTGAGGGCGATCTGTCCTGCAAGGAAACATCTCAGTCAGGGCCGCGGGTGCTGGAGCCGAGCTGGGACACAGGCTGGGACATGGCTGGGACATGGCTGGGACACGGGCTGGGACACGGCTGGGACACGGCTGGGACACGGGCTGGGACA
>VZRR01010232.1:424704-473447 GCA_013398015.1 Oreocharis arfaki | reverse complement strand
CAGGAACGGCCCCGCCGGAGCAGCCCCGGCCCCGCTCCCCGCCGCCACCCCCGCCCCCAAACGCGTCCCTGAATTATGTATAGGTTTTAATAGATTGTGTCACACATCTGAAGTTATAGGGATTTGATATAAACCCACCATGCAGTAATTATGAGTGTAAAATACATTTGGGGGAAAACATTTCGCCGAGTTGCCAAGACTAACAGCTTACAAATAAAGCCCCATTCCTGCTCCGGCCCCGAGCTGTGCCCTGGAGAATTTGCACATGCATTTGAAATGAAACAATCCCCCTATCTCTGTGTTTACTAGTGGTAAAAAAAAACCCCAAACCCCTTCCTTCCACAGGTCCTCCTATGAATATGTTCATGGCACTGGGTACTTTGCAGGCAGACAGAGGCTGCCGGTCTTGAATGTGAAATAATGTAAGGTTTTTAAGCAAAAAGTTGGCCGTTAGAATTAATTGGTGTCTTATTTTTTCCGGCTGGAGCTGCTGTTTGCAAGTCAGGGCCACATGAGCAGTTCCACTGTCTGCATGGAAAAGTGGGACTGCGAACAGCAGCTCCCTCAGCATTGCACGGGCAAAGAGGAGAGGAGGCAGGAGAGACAGGAGAGGTGGAAGGTAGAGAAGGAGAGAAACACACAGGACCTTTGAGAAGGATTTAAAATCGGAAGAAAACCAGTTGGAGGCGGGGGAAGAAAAGGATGGAAATGGGACAGAGAGGTGAGAGGAGAGAACAGAGGGGATCACGGAAGGAAGGAGTGAGACGAGTGAGCCAAAGGGAAGGAAAGAGTGAGATGGATGAGCCCAAGGGAGGTGAGGCTGAGCTGTGAGCAGAGGCAGGGCCGGGGAGGCTGGGCAAGGGGAGAAACGCAGAGGGAAGAGCAGGGCTGGCTGCGGGCAGGGTGGGAAATGCAGCCGGAGGGAGTCAGGCAGAGCGGCAGCGGGGGCTGAGCGAGGGAGCGCACAGATAGCGGGGAAGCAGATGAATTCCCACCTGAGGAGTGACCAGCTTTTAGGCTGTGCATCCTCCAGGAGGAAATACCCACTTTCAGGTGCTTCTCAACAGGCTGTGGGGAACTGCTGTGCCCTGTGTGCTGGGCTGGCTTCTCCCGGGGATGTTCCCCTGGCTAGGAACTGCGGTTAGACATCACTGTTAAGGCTCCAGTAGTCCCAGCAGAGAGAATGTGGGTGTTTCCATCAATTGACAATGTTTATTGGGATATTTGGAGCTTCACAGGACATGCTCAGGGATGCTCCATCCAGAGAGAACTGTGACCAGAGTCCAGCATCTTGGCAATAATGAGTGTGGTTTGCTCTCACCACTTTGTAGCCCATAAACAGATAGTAGCCATGTCTGTGATGTTTAAACCACAGCCCATTGAATTGGGTTGTATTTATAGGAACTTTCAAAGGAGTTTGCAAAAGCAAATCAAGAAAATCAAGTTCTTAGTCAGTCAGCTCATGTGCAGCCATATTTTTAGAGATGTGCAATGAGAAAAAGGTTGAAGACCACGGGTCGACATTATTCCACGGTGATGAAGAACGTGGGTTTGGGATGGGACCACACTTTCGTTTTCTCTCCTCAGGGCTTCCTTCTCCAGACTTGCCAGTATGTTTTCTCAGTTACTTGGAGCTCAGCATCTGGGGATGCTCATCCCTAGCATGAGGACATGGAGCAGCCTGAAACGTGCCTGTGCCTTCTTTTTCAGGTTCAAGCAGGACCTCAGTGGTGCCCAGGCATAGATTCCCATGAGACTCCTCTTGTTCCCAGTGCTGGGGTGTGGCCATTCTAAGTAAAATATGAGCATGTGCCTCAACACACTTCTTACAAAACGAATGTATCTTTAAACAGAAAATGACCAGTTTGTTGCAGTATGTGCAATAGTCAGTTTCTGGCATATTTATACCTTGCTTCCCAATATATTAAACTGCCTTCTTTTCCAATAGGAAATGAAGGATTTCTACAAGGTTGCCAAATCCTCCCTGTCACAGTTCCATTTCTTCCCACACTATTTGCTGGTGGAGGAGGAGGGGAGGAAAAAAAAGAGAAAAGAAAAAAGGCAAGAGGAAGGAGATGGGAGTCAGATGGACTAAGCACAGAGCAGGAGTTGAGAGTGTTTTTTCTGGCCGACACACTTAGTGTTGCTGGTGCATTTGCTGCTTCCTTGAAAGGCCAGTGGGGGGGAAAAAGAGATTAAGGTCATCAAGATAATACAAAGAATATTCAAACTGGAAGCAGAAGGGAAATATAGAAGGTCTGTTTTTCCAATAGTAAGTAATCAGAGTACAGGAGGATGTAATTTGCAGATTAGGAAAATGAACAAAGACTATAAAATTAACTTTATGACGGAGAGGAGAACAGTCCATTTGAAGGGGGGAATAAACTAACCTCCATAAAGCTTTATGGCTGATACAATCAGCATGTTGTTTTAAACCTAAATAGGAAATATCAGCAAATAATCAACCATGGAGCCGTCTTCAAGCCCTGGTTGTGTTGTAATCTGGATTCAATGTGACACATAACCCATGCAGACTTTTTGAGGCAGTGAAACCTTCACAGATTCCCAGTCCTGGCTCTGCAGATGTGCTTGGAGGTGGGGAGCAGGAATGGAGTGCTAATGTGAGCCCAGCCTGTCACTGACAGCTGCCAATCACCCGTCCTCCCTTCCTCTGGTGACTTTTCCGAGCAAACAAAGCCCAACCCTCTAAATGTGCTTCCTCCACAATGAAATCAAATTGTCTCTCACACTCCTGCCAGCCCGGGAGCAGCTCAGGGGGTGGATCAGAAGCAAGAGGTTTTAATTAGCAAGGGGACTGCAGGTTAGTTACAGAGCAGGTTGCTATAACAGGGACCCCCCATCTCAGAGTGATAGAAACTGTGCTCAGCTCGTTGCAGGAGAAACCATAGACACATCCAAGGAAAATCTCTCCTTTTCCTCTCAAGAGGAGCTGTTGTCTTCCCTTGAATTGGTAAGAACTGAGCTCCTGGTCTGGTATGAAGAAATGGTGTTGTCAAACTGGAGGAGAAAGAGATTTTACTGACATAATTTTATCTTTCATCCTCTTTTTTATTGTCTTCGCTGTCATTCTTATTTCTCCTTCAACTGTTTCTTTTTTCAGGTGAAAAGAGGGCAAAGGACTCACGCTTGGTGTATTCTGTTGTTCACACTATTCACATCTGTAAATAAATTTTCCAGTAGCCTGTGAGCCTATGTTGAGTTTTATAGGACTCCAAAGCGAGCCCTCAGAGGAACTGTAACTCCAGAGCCACATTCTCAGATGGACAATTCTCTTATGTTTCTTTGCTATTCCATTTTCCAGCAGAGAGGAAAATATACAAAGAAAATAAACAAACACATAAAAAAACCCACCCCAAGTGAGGGGCTGACTGTCCTCTTGTGAAATTCGAAGTAAATAATTAGGAATAGATCCAAAGGTTTTAATGAAGTTGCCTGGATGTAAAACTGCTGTCAGTTCAGCATAAATCTCCCAGGCTACTTAAAAAGGAGAAAAACCAAGTTTGCTCAGGAAGCAAGTTTGCTCCAGGACAGATTTCTTGTTTGTGTGACACAGATCCCACCACAAGATGTTCAAATTTAAAGCATTTTCTTCTTTTTATTTAAATATAAGTGCCTGATTGTGAGTGTGATACTGCCATTCCTGGGTTCTATATCCTCTCTTCAGAAACAGAGAGCAAAACTCTATAGGCCTGGGAAAGGTCAAGTGGCCTCAATAAAATACAAACAGACTCAAATTGTTGCTCAAACAATACCACACAAAAGTATAAAAATCCTGAAGAATTAAAGAGTCCTTTTAATAAGAATGGGAAGGTTCTGCTACCAACAACATTTTTTTTCAATTTCCTTTATTTTTTATTATCCACAGAGTTTTTCCTTAGGTGTTAAAAGCACAAATTTTAGAAGCATTGTGTGAACTTCGTTTTTCTTAAAATTTTGGTTTTGGTGTTTGCAAAGCAGTTTTCTTCAGTTTCATGAGTCAGATCAATTGAAATTCAGGAAAAATCTTTCCTTAGAAAATTCTGTACTTCCTCATTAAAGAAGAATACCTCAAACAAACATTCAGCAAGCTCTGTGAAATCCTATTCACTCATTGGGAAAAAAAAGGTACACAAACAACGTGCCTTTGAAAACGCGCAGCCTTCTTTCTTTGTGCGAAACTTTCAGCATTTGTGGGGCTATATTTAGCATTAAGAATGTGATTTTTGTCTCATTGAAGTCTCGGTTAAAAACTCAGAGCCACTTTTATGGCAGGGATTTTGAAGCTTTGTTAGTTGTGTTTCATTAAACGACCACGCTTGTCACATGGACGAACATCTTACTCCTTTAATGGGTCACCCTGGCCCTTGTGATTAGCAGGAGGAAGGAGTTTGATATATTTGTCAAAAAGGCTGTCCTTTGTGAGCCAAAATAAAATGAATTCTCTGATATGCAAGAAGTTAAATACTTTTAGACTGCCTTGGCTCTGGATCTGACATCTTTTACTAACACTTATTCTTAGGTGGAATCAGTAGTCAGAGACCTCAGAGGCAAGGGCAAGATTTCAAACCAGATTTATGCTCTTGAACACTTTTAGAAGTGTGTGTGTGTATACAGACATATATCACTGCAGTTATAGCCCGTGCTGTAGCTATCTGGGAGACTCCAGCTGCAACCCTTCCGAATGCCACACGCTCTTCAGTGCTTTCCACCTTCACAGCTCCCCAGGGAGCTAAGGAAGTGTTATTTTCCCCATTTTACAGATGGGAGCTGAGAGGTTCATAGGCAAGTAGGAAGATCATGACAGTGTGAGGCATTAAGCACAACTTTTCCGTGACAAAAGCTGTGCATCTTTGACTTTAGTGATCCCAGCCATGGCGTGTCCTCAGCTTGAGGCACGGAAGCTCAAAGTTTACCTGCAAGGGACAGACCTTGTAAAAACGAGCAGCAGGGTCAGATGCCCCAAAACCCAGCACTCCTTTACTAGGAATGATCCTTCCAAGGGATGCATTGGGTGTTGGGAATGTGCTGTAGAGGAGGGAAAGGAAGAACTCAGTGTCCCAGAGGGAAGAGCCTCACTGTGCTCGGGGTCTGGCTGTGCAGGAGGGCGAGGGGTTGGGCCAGATGCTGTTGGTTCTGCTCTTATTTTCTGCTTTTGGGGGATGCAGACAGCAAACTGCAGCTGTGAAAGAGCAGGGCTGGGCTGTCGCTGCCTGCCCGAGGCCCAGGCAGGCAGGGCTCACTGCAGAGAGCAATATGGCAATTACAAAACCTGACATTCCTGTTGGGGAGACACTGCTGTGAGCCAATTTTACTCTGTGGTAAAGACCACATCTGTCAGGGTTCATCTCCTCGTCACAGGTCCTTTGGACAATCACACAGGGCCAGCTTCTTCTGTGCAGGGGGAGAATTGGCTCCCAGCACCTCTGTATCCCAAACCAGGGCTAGTGGATCATCTCCTGGTGCAGGCACTCTCTGCACAGCCTGGGTTACACAGAGCCTCATCCTGCAGGGTGCTGGGTGGGATAGCAGCACTTAGACCTCTTTGGGAGCCAGTCAGCACCACAATTCCCCCAGGCTTGAAAGAAAAAAGCCGTTTCAAAGCCAAGATTTTAGGAACAAAAGTGAACCTCTTAATTGCATTTTTCACTAAGGAATGTGAAGGAATCACTGTGAACCTTGAAAGTTTGATATGTACCAGACCAGTAAATAGATTTGGCTTTGTTTTTTTAATGTTTTGCATACTTTGTTTTTCAAACTTTCACCAGCTCTGCTTTGTTTCAGTTAATGAAATTCTTCTATTGCAGCACTGGGACTTTTAAAGCATTTTCGTAACCTCCTGTCTTGGTCTCCAAGGTATAAACATTATTTTATAATTAGCCTTCACAACTATGTTATACATTTGAAAAGGAGGAAAAAAAAATGTTTTTCCCCCATTTTTATATAGGGGAATTACAGTTTCTATCTGGGGACCGAAAGAATGTGCGTGTATGCGCGCGCAGGGGAGAGAGAGAGAGATTCAATCTGTTGAAATTTCATCTCCTTCCAGTTACACATGAAATCATCGTTTAGGAGAGAGAGTGGGAAATTACTGAGTGCATTAGAAAAATCCTCACTCTACCCTTAATGAAACGACACTAAAAGATGATGGGAGAGGGAAGACTCAGGGACATTGGTGTTCTACCAAGAAAATGTGGGGAAGGAGCACTGACTTTTTGCCCCCCCGTCATGTAACTTGGCATCAGGCTCTCGGTAGCTGATACTGATGGGAACCAATTTGTCTCTTGCCCTTATTCCTGCCAATCCCCTGTGGTGTTTTCTTATGGCCACTTCACATCAGAATAAAGCTGTCACCAAGGTAACCACATGTGCATATGCACAATCATGTACACGCATGGTGTAATTAAGTCCAAGTGTAAATAATAATACTCACCGCAGTGTGCAGCACTGATGGGCTTCAGGAGCCCTCATGCTGTGCCTTTGGTGGAGGGTTGGCCTCACAGCTTTCTGTGATGGGGAAACTGAGTCACAAGGGAGGCTGGGAGCCTCCCAGGCACAGGGAGAGGCAGCACATCCATCAGTTTCCTGCAGCGTGGGGAGAGCACCCAGCTTTTTCCATAGGCACCACTTATTAATGCAGCCACTGATCTTTAAACTCAGGTCCTTTGAAGGGTTTCTTTCAGGTTTATTCCCATCCAGGCAGAATTTTTTGAGCAATTACTTGTAGACAAAAAAGTTTCTTCTCCACCCAGCCGGGGATGGATGGACATGGACTCACGTGAGGATCCTTGCCTTGACTTCAGTAAAATTTGGATCCAGTCCCAGCAATCGCTCCAGCTTTTGTAGCAGGGAACAGCCCCACACGAAGGGAAGCTGCCTTGAACCATTTCTGAAGTGGTAGCTTTCCGTGCTGTAATAAATTTTCAGGATGTTTTCAACAGAGAGAATAAATCCATAGGAGAGATGGCTTAATGGATCTTGAATTTTCTAACAAGGAATGTGCCAAGTCTTTCCCAATAGAAAAGTCCCCTTGAATCTTTCATTCAGACGTGTGACAGATGTTTGAATTACGGTGCATTTCCAAAGGTTTGGTTGTTTTGGATTTTTTTTCCTGTGGAGGAAGATGCTCATCCAAAGCCTCACCTAGAGGGAAGCTTTTACAGATAAAAGAGTAATCCAAGGAAGGGGAGTAAGTGGGAATCAAGTGGTTAATTTCTGTTTTCAACAACCTCATAGGAAAAAAACACGTATGAGCATGGCAAAATATTAGTCTATGTCTTTTGAAAGCCTCTAAAAAGATTTGTCTGAAGCGTGCATTTAAATGGGAAGGATACAGGTGTTTTCAGAGCTCTTGCAGCCTACGAGCAGGCCTGGGGCAAACCTGAGTGCGCAGAATAATGTAAGAGAACATCCCTCCGTGCTTCAGTGGGAAAATGCAAATTGGCTCATCTCCTCTTTTGAGGAGGAGTTTAGATAAGGTGCTTCTGGATCCAAGGACCCTGTTTGGTGTCTTCCCTGCCTGGAATATTATGGTGGGAGGGAGCGAGGGGCACCCACGGAGCCGGCAGCACGAGGATGGGGATGCCCGTGGGCCGCCCCAGGAGCGATGCCACAGCCAGTGCCCCTCCCTCTGCTCCACTCATCCACAAGATTTGTCAGGTGCCAGCTTTGCACTGCCCCTCTGCCCCTCTCTCTCTGTCTGTGCCAGCACCCTGTGTGGCCACGTTGAGCTGCTGTCATTTGGGGGCTACTGAAACTTGAAAAGGAGTAGCCCAGGTGAGAAGTGCAGCAGAGCCCTGCAGCCCCAGAGTCCTGCCTGTCACAGAATAAAGCATCCATGCTTTGCTGGAGCCTGGCTGCCTCCTGCTCCCCCTCCTCCTCCTGCCCCATCCCTTTCAAGGAAAGGCTCTGAAATATGTTTTGATTTCATTTTGCAAGTAGTCTGCTAAAAGCATTTCTTTCCAGCCTTTTCTCTCAGTTTGTTTTCTTTGCTAGTTTGGCCTTCAGAAGAAACAACAAGTATCTTTTTTTTCTGTACCCATTAAGAATAACATTTTTTCAAAAGTTTAGGCAGAATCCAATGGCATGAACTTCACTGCAAGAGCTGAAATGGGTAGGGAGCTCTTCTGAAAAATCTGGCCCCAGCTATGACTGCTGAGCTGTGCAGGTAACTAGCAAATAATTAAGGCTAACACAGAAATTCAGCACCAGTTGGGTGACAGAATTCCCTTTCCACCAAAGAAAATCCCAGAAGAAAAGATTATTTTAATTATGATGGGGTTTTTTTCCAGAAGGTTTACAAAGTATTCCCCCTTCACGTCTCACTGACTAATTTTAATAACTCTTGGAAAATACCAATTGCCATCAACTCTTGTCTTTGCTTTTGAATTTTTTTTTTTTGATAATATTTTTTTTGTAATTTTGTATAATCGATGACTGTGGATATCAAAGTAGTTAACATGTTTTAAAAACTCCAGCTCCAGGCATCATGTAAATACCCGCTTTTGTGTCAAAGGAGAAAAAAATATCCTGGCAGGTGGAAGAAATCTGGTCAATCTTTGTCCAGCCTTAAATAAAAGCACAAAAAGATTCTAAATATTTTGAATTCTACTTTTTTAAGCAAAGCTGATTAGATCTGAGGACCTGATTCGTGGTGCCTGAAGACTTGAAACTGGCAGTTCTACATTGATTGTGGTATAATTTTTGTCTAACAGAGTAGGGAAAGGACCAGAATTCAGCTTGCCTAACTAGATGTTGATGTCTTTCATCAAAGAAAAATACTGACTTGCTATTTAGGGCTGCTCAGTTCAGTTTGCATAGCAGCCCTTCTATTTTTAAAAGTTAAAATATTTTTCATATTTCTTTAAAAACAAACTGTTCAGTATGCAACCAATGATCCAGTAATAGAATTAATTTCAATAGATACATCAAAGAACTAAAAGAAAATGGTGAATGCTCCCTTACATAAAGTAAATCTTTTCCATGGAAGTTTTCATCTGCTTGTGAAATATAGGAAAATCAAAATTATAACTGGCATTCACAAGCCAATTATTGAACTCAACAGCCCAGTTCTGAATTTTCACTGATTTAATTAAGAGCAACATTTGGCCCTAGCTAGAAGCAATAATAAGTGCTTCTTCATTAGGTGTTTTCAGCATAATTTCTTAAGGGAAAAGATAGATGCTTCTAAATCTGTCATTTGGTGAACTGTTCTGTGTAATATATTAGAGCCATTGATTAGAGTAATATGGCAAAAAGCAAAGCCTGATCGATCATCCATGCAGTCAATGGGTGTCTTTGATTAAGTCCAAAAAGAGCAACATAAAATCACAGTAATTCCAGGCAATTCAGAGACACACTCTTGCTTTGCATCCCTAATTCCACTTCAGAGCCTGTCGGTGCCTAATCTGGACTTCCTGGGGAGCAGCAATTCCATCTCACCGAGGCTTTCAAGGTTGCGACACTTTCCTTTTGTTCCCCAGAGGAAGGGAAAGCAGAAGAGTTAAAGTCACATGTGCACACTGAGTTTTGCTGAGGCCTTTTTTGGTGGTTGTTAGAGGGCAGGGCAGTTTGAGCACCACCTCAAATCTGCCCGTTGTGGGCAACCAAGCCCTGAAGTCTCGGTCTTCACCACTCCAAAAGCGACTTGGAGCTCAGGAGGCCCCAGTGTTGTGTCTCCAGGAAACACTTTGGCTCCTGTGCCAGTGCTGGCACCTGTGCACCTCGTTTTGCACTGGCAGTGCCATGGCTGGCTCCTCCTCGGACCCTGTGTGGGGTCACCGAGGTGTGACTGCTGCGAGCCATTGTCCCTCCACTCCCAGCAGGGATGAGGCTCATTGCTGTCCCATAATCAACTTATTCAACAGAACTTCTAAAATATTTAACCTGGCTCTTTCCTATTCCCTTTCCTGGGTTCAGGCTGCTTTGTTTTACACGAGCACTTGTATTCACATCGTTATCCTTCCCACCAGGGGACAAGTCAGGTTTTTTCTTGCATGCCAATGGACCCCGTTTCTCATCGAGAGCATGGACACCAGTCATCACTCATAGGTATTTTCAAACGAGTTAGGTGAATTGGATTTCCTTTGCTGTTCATTTAGGACTAAGCACTTACTTGCCAAGTTTTTGCATATCCTGCTGCATCCTTGACTACCTAAGACCTTTGTTAGCTGGTTCCTTAAGCTTTTGATCTGGCCTTTATGTTTTTCTCTAAAGCACAAAATGTTCCCTTCTGTGGAAGCATTGGTATGTGCTGTCTGTCTGTCTGGAGATTCTGTGATGAGGAGGGGAGGGAAATGGCCAGTGACAACGATTTCTCTTGCTGATTGGTTTTTTTTCTTTTTCCTCCCCTCACATAATTTAAATCAAAATATCTAAACCTCAGACCTGAAACCAACTTCACAGCCTTACTTTGTATGTAAAAATATTCCATTTAAATCAGCAGTAAAGCTAACATGAAAGTGCCAATAAATAATATATGCAAAGAGTTTTTTTATCAATATATAAAGAAATGTGGAGTTGTGAAGCTGCTGAAAACAAGCATTAGGAAATGTAATGAAGCAAGAATTAGAACAGCATAGTTCCTCTGGCCATTATAAATGAGAACGCCAGGTACCTGGAGAACAGGAAAACTGATGAGTACAGTCTGTTCAGGAGAGAAGGAGGAAAATTTCCCCCAGGAACACATTTCAAATTACTTATTTATGAACTGATGAACTGGGAGACCACCTATAGAGAGACAGGAGCAAGCAGTCTGCTGCAGACAGCTACAGAACTCCAGCTAATTGTGCTGCTGTTTTCTGCTATAACTCCTGCTCTCCAGCTGGGCTTCGGAGGCAGGAAATTTAGGCATTGACTAGAAGTTGCACTTTCCCTCCTTCTTGTCGGCATAAATATATACATGTATATTTTAATCTGCTGGAATAATTCAGCAAAGGCCTGGGAAAACAGCTGCTGCCTTTGTCACTACAGTGTTAGGGAGTTTGTGGGGCAGAGCTTCCAAGGGAAAAGTTTTTAAGCATGCACTCATCCCTTGGCAAAGGTGACTCCAAGATTTGGAGATATATGGGCTGAAATTGAAATATGGAATGTTCCTTTGTTTTTGTCTCTGAACATCACTGTCAGGGTTTTTAGCTACACAGGAAGAGAAACATGCAGGCACATATAACCACTGAATACAATATGTATTAACCATGTAAATGCACATAGATGTACTTCATACAAATTTCCTACATAGATCTCTGTTGGCTGAAATTATTTTCTCTCTCCATGTTCACATATGCACAAGAATCAAAATAATACTTCACTTATGTGGGTATCAATATAGAAATGATTCACTTTGCTACATAATACGGAAATCAGAAGGTACCCCAAGTTCCAAGAGCAGTTTAAGGAAAAATGGATAACTTTAGGCACTTGTTAACAAGATCTAATAAGACAGAAAAGAGATGGTAAAAGTACTGTAAATATTAAGTGGTTGGAAATCAATTTCAGAAGACCTCAGCTGAAGTACAGATGTTCTTAACAGAGACTTCATTTTATCAGTTTAGAAAATGGAATTTAGGTGTCTGCCTTGTAGGAAGTAAAGAGAGGCAGAAGAAACTTTAGCAGAGAACTGTGAGGCTCCAAGATAATTTCCATGGATGGACAGTCTCAGCCTGTGCTGTGATTTAGCACAGGGGCTCTGCGTGGTGGTATCCAGTGATGTGACTCGTGGCTCTCTGAAACTCCCCCAGCTGAAGGCTCACAGGATATGATATGTGGGACCAGCCTGGAGGTTAAATATAGGAGTGAAAAGACCTATGGACTGGGGAACACTCAGCACACACCACATTTGCCTTCCAGGAGGAAAGAAAATTTTGTTGCCCTTGAAATGTGCTCCTTTATCACCGAGGTGCTTCCTCCAGGAGTCAGGGACCAGCTGTCCGAAGGGCTGGCAGTTGTGTGTTGGGGTCTTAGGCTGTTCCTGCCGCTCAGGTGAGGGCCAGCACAGGTCCCAGAGCACTGGTACAGTGTCCTGCCTACATGAACACCCTCCCAAGATGTTCTCTGCTAACTCAGCACTGATTTCAAATGCAGCTGGTCCAGGGTGCACTGCATTTAGCCCTCTGCAAAATGATGAAGGCAAAGAGCAAAGGGGCGAGAGATGTCTCTGGAAGAGGAGGACACAATCATTTGCCATGTACTGGGTATCCAGGTGTGCTTGGTGAATATCAAAACCTGGTACCTCCAAAAGGTTTAGAAGGAATGTCAGAATTTCAAACTTGCCGAGCACTGAGTGTGGCTTCAGTGGGAGCTGAGAGTGCTGCAGACACTGTTTTCCTTTCTTCTCTCCTATAGGTACATTGGCAAGTCAATATAGAGAAAAGGTGCAATGCTGTTGCTGTTGCTGCATGTGTTCCATGAATAGAAAATGCAGTTTTCCCATACTTATGAAATGCTGAAGATGGGACTGGAGCGACACCATGGATCCATCCCTGCTCTTCATTGACACCAAGAACACTTAAGAGTTTGCAGCAATAGGACCTAGAAAAACTGTTAACCCCAATAAAACCCCTGTAAGGATGTGCAGAGATAAAAGGGAACTTCAACAGAGTGGAAATTTTTATAGCAATGAGACAGAGAGAAGGGCATCAAGATTTATTGCCAATGACTAGTAGCAAGAGGTTCAAGCATTAGCTAATTTTTATCTGCTTCTTTTATCATAAAATTTTAAACAATGAAAGAATCAGTGATGGTATTAACACTGCTTCAATGAAGAAACAAATACTTTCATTTTTGCTTCTGCTCTTAAAAAAAAATCCTTTTGCTAAAATGAATATGGAACAGCGTCACACCTCAGTGAAACTTTTTTCTTTAAGTATTCAGAACATTTTGTGAGGCTGATCAATTGGGATTTTTTTTTTTAATACCCGACTTGGTTACACTGGCAGGTATTCACAAGTGACAATTATTTCAACATTAATTTGATAGCTCCCGACAGCCTCGGAGATGGGATAGAATCACCTGGAAGCTGGCATTTTGCATTGTACCATTCTGTCTATATGGGAACTGTCATCTTCCATTCAATATGGGAAATGCTATCTGCATACAGGCTTCAAAAAAGTTATAATTTCTTCTAAGTGATTGAAACTCATAGATCTCTCTCTTTCTCTCTCCCTTTTCAAGCTACACCTGAGAGGTAGCAATGATGACAGGCTGGTTTAACACAGCTCTTGCCGAGATTAAGTAGTTGTCAGACAGATATCATTGGAGACTAAGGGATTGCTTTTGGAAGTCATTCTGAATTGCTAACTAACCGGGAGCTTGTTCCTAGACGGGTGCGGATTCTTTTGTTTCCAGGGATTGACACATCTGCAGTAACAATGGAGCTCTCCTTGCCTGATACCTGATTTGTGCTGGTCACCTTTTTTAGCTGGAAAAGAGGATCTAATGAATGTCACTATCACCACTTATTTGCAAAAGCAGAAAACGCCCAGAGCTACTATTTTTGGACCGCTGGCTTGAGAAATTTGGTTATTTACAGTTAAGTGAAAATGTTCGCAGCAATACCGTTCATTGTTAAAACAGACTTACTTACTGGATGGATCTGTGTGGAGATCCAGCAATAACCTCTCCAGCGTCAGCTCTGCCAGTTTTTAAGCAGGCTGCTTGGGAGGGATGTGGGTATAACTGCCTGTTGTATTCTGCTCGCCTCCCGCTTCATACGCATCCAGTGACAGCCCCCGATGAACAGGGACTAGCAGAGGCTGACAGGTCAGCTGTAACACAACAAGTTGTCACTGTCATGGGAACATGGCAAGTGGAAAGTAGATGAAGTTGCCTAGAGGATGTTTTCATCAATTTAGTGTTATATACAAGCTAATAAATCTGCAGACACCCTCGTTCCACTATACTCAAGGTGTGTGAGGGAAAATGACTGAGCTTTGGCTGGCTTGGCATTTACTGGACCAGCTGCAGTAGCCACTTGAGCTAATAGTGTCAATGATTTAATTCCTTTCACTCCCCGCCTTTCCTAACGACCTATTTCCCATGGGACTGCAGACTGAAAAGTTTATTTTTAAGCATGGCTAAGAGATTGGCTCTCTAGAGAGCTTTGGAAGTTGCAGGGGGCTTCTTCTTCAGAATATGATGAGTTTGGTGGGAGGTAAGAGGATGCCTCCACCACTGGAAGAGGCAATTCGTGGGACAGGGAAGAGCTCACTTGTCAGACAGTCTGGAAAACAGCCCAGAGCCCCGGAACTGCCCATGTTGGCTGGTTGGACATTCTTCAATTAATCAAGATTTCCAGACCCTTGGCATGATATATCAGCAGGCATGAGTAGTTTTCATCATCCCAGCACCCAGACATTAAATATATGAACACCAGCATAGCAGAAAGTAGCACATTGGGGGATAAGGTTATTTATTATAACAATGACCTAAGGAGCCCTCCTGGATGTTCTTGGGTCCCTTCCAACTCAGGACGCTCCATCATTCTACGAAATTATGTACTGAGGGGGTTTACCTTTATGAATAACTCATGGATAATTTGTGGCAAATCTGTGTTTTGTTAGTTTAATAATTTGCATGGCATCATTTCTCTTTTCCTGCGTGGCTGACTCCTCACTCAGCTGACACAGTGCAGAACCTGAGTGACACCATCAGACAATTTGCAAGAGGCTTGCAGTGATTTTGGGGTGTGTACGCTCATGGATGACCTCAGGAGGAAACTTGCTCCAGGTTAGAGTCCTGTACTGTCAGGTTCAGCCACCACCCCCTGACTCGTAGCAGGTGTGCTGAGGGGGAGCACTTTTTATCTCCTGGAATCCCCTGATTATTTCACTGATACTAAAACACTCTCTCAGCTACAGAAACGTCTTGACTGAACCTTGCGCTGGTGTCATGCAGATGGTTCGATTGATTTCAAATAGAAATTGCTAATTTATTCACTGTGCTGTTATAACTGTTCAAAGGAAGCCCAAAATACCCCATAATTTAAAACTCTTTTATATCTGTAACTCTCACCTGGGTGTCTTCTTGATACAGAACTTACTCAAGTCATTAACTCTCAGTTCAAAGTTATGCACATTGGAGAACTTTGTAAATAAGGCTGAGATTGCAGTTAAATATGTAAATTCAACCACAGTATTCTCAAAATGGTCTAGTAAATCAATGTTAATGATAGTAGTTTCCCATATAACATATTTAATTCTTCCTCTTCAAAGCATTTGACAAAGAAACTCCATTTTACAATAAGTACACAGAAGTACAGAGCACAGGAAGCACAGAGAGAAATTGGTGGTCTGAAAAAAATAGGAAAGAGGCTTAGAAGTAAAAATTTTCTCATAAATGAAAGATTGGAATTTTGAGATTTTAAGAAGTGTGATTCTTGTGTTAACTCCTGTTAAAAAATGAAGACTATAAAGTAATTTGCGAAGTTTTCTCAGTTTTTACCTTGATCTTGAAACATAATAAAAATGTGAGAGTACAGGTATCTCAGGCAGAACTGTTATTTTAGGTGTGCATCAGCAGATGCAAGTAGCCATTCCCATTGCCTGTAAACTACTGTTTCTATAATGTCACATACCAAAAAAAAAAAAAAGAAAAAAAAAAAAAAGGAAATAAACACCCCACACCTGAGAAACATCTGAAAAGAAAAAACTCCACTCTGCCACTACCACATTTTTACATCTACTCACCCAGTGTTTCCTGTGCCCACCCTGGGACAATGAAGCCTCTGCAAATCTACAAAATTATGTGTGAATAGGAAACTGAGCATCTACTCAGAGGCTGGTAAATGCTACAGCCTGACAGAGTGGCTGTGCTAAAGTATTTCTGCTCTGTATGATATTGCACACTCTATACTCATCTGTGTCTCTCAGCTGACACGACAATAAATAGTTATTAAAACAAACATGCAAATGATGTATAGTTAAATAGTCTTAAATAAACCTACACTACCAGTGAATTTTGTGGCACCAAAAATTGTCCAATACATCTACTTCCACTAGAAATTGTTCCTTTAGATCTCCATTCTGAGGCAAGAAATGATGTTATGGGGTAATTTAATATATCATGTGATTATGTTCTCCTAACCAGCCCTTTAACACACCAGGCTGAACTGTCTTTGTGAGTAAATCCAGTGCCACAAAGCAGTTATGCCAGCAGACACTTTGTCCCCCGAAATACATCAAGTCAAGGGCTTGCAAACCCCAGAAGAATTCCACTATAGCATACACAAGGAAACGTATTTAAAGCCAGCTAGGTTATGTATTTTGGGATTCCCTATCATGAATGTCAGAAAAGATTTAAGACCATGCTGATTTTGCTTGAGTCACATTTTCTCCTCATTCACCTGTGGGCTGAATACAGATGGCCACAGCACTGACATAAACCCATTTATTCTGCTTGCCCCTGTTCCAGCATCAAGTGAAAGCAGCTCGTGAACCTTCTATTTAAACTTCCTCTTCTGATTTTTTTTTTTTTCACTGATCTTTCCAGAAAAATCATGTTATGGCAAATGAAGTTTCCTGGGAATTTTTTTTTTTTTGCAAAGAGAGGGTCTAAAATAGGTCAGTGACAGCTGAAAAATTGCATTCACTTCACATTCATTCGCTGAAGGAGACTGAAATTTCTCCTGAGCACTGCTTCGATTTCACTTATTCTTGCCCCAAGTTTTCCTCCGCTAGGACTTTTTATGGTGAGAAATGACCGAAACCACCACCAGTGTGGGACTGGTATGGTTAAAAACTAGTTTGCAACAACAACGAGAAAAGGCTGTTGTTTTGCACCTCACTGATAAATGAACGTCTATTGTTCTTCTACCCTGCAAATTAATAATAACTGGACCAGTTGCCTTAGAGACAGCCAGGCAGCCATTAGCAATCAGTAAGAATTAATGTACTGCAGGGAATTTAGCAAGGAAGTGTGTTTAAGTGTGTGGGGGCACCTTAACCACCCATCCAACGCGGGTGAGTGCCGGAGTCTCCCAGGCGCTGCCGCTGCCTCGCTGTGCGGATGCCCTTAAACACAGGCAAGGTGTTCCCAACAAGCAAGAGGGGTCCCTACCAAAGGCCCTGACTCCATGAGGAGCACTGTGTGTTTTGGACTCCCCTCACCTTGAAAGCATGCCTGGAAACCTGGAAATGCAGAGGAAATGCCCAACATGGCAGCAGCTCCTTGTTTCCCTGCAGAGCTCAGGCTCTTCCGCCGGCACGGCTGCAGTCCTGCCCCGTGAAATGTTCTCTCAGGAGGGGTAGCTGTGCATTAAAAAGTCCCTGAGAGCTTTTAAAGCTGTCAGCACCATTATCATTCATGATGCAACTGGTTTCCAAGCCTGGCTTCTGTTTTCCAGTGGGCAGTTTGAGTCCTCCTGGATGATTCCCTGGGGTGTGCAGTAGTGGGGCTGGTCAGACCCGTGGAACTCTTTGTGCTGTGGGTGTAGGGTGGCTGTGAGCGCTGCTGCCATGCCCAGCCACAGGAGGCTCCTGGGGGATGCTTTGGACCCTCCCAGCCCTACTCTCCAGAGCAGGGCTGGATTTGCAGTGCAAGGAGTCCTCTTCCTGCAAGGACAGCAGCTCAGCCTCCGGCAGGTTTTACATTTTTCTTTGCCTCCTCCTTTTTTTCTTCTCCTTTCCTGATGTGAGCGTGCTTCCATGTGGGTGCTGCTGTCTGGGGTGGGACAGCTGAGCCTGTGTGTTTGGGTGTCTGATGGTGCCTGCCCTGTGCTGCGGTAGGACAAGCTGTCATTCGATAATTATAAACTGTAATTAAAGATCTGCTTCCTAAGGGGTGCAGATGGACCCCGCGAGGACATAACCACTGCAGGTGGTCGAGGCTTCCACTGGCTGCCTTCCACCTCTGTCCTTGTGTCTTTGTGAGGGGGGGTTGGCCTCCTCCTGCCTCTTGCAGGCAAATTGCACTTCAGGGTTGACCACTTGTGGTTCAGGAATAGAACAAACCTGCTGGCAGGTGCCTTCCCTGAGGAACTCCCTGCAGCACAGGAATGACCACTTTTGTACAGACACTTGGGTCAGAGCTGGACTGGTGCATTGAGAACACATTCCTAAGTTCTGTTAAAATCAGTGGGATGGTGAATCACTAACTGAGAACTGAATCTGGCACCTTGCTATGCAGAGGCATGGTTGCTTTATAGAATGCATGGGGTAGGTGAGTAAATAAGTAAAGCAGAGCTCTGGGAATTAAGGAAATTTTTTTTAAAAAAAGAAAGTTTCCAAATGCAAAATACTGATGAGTCCCTGGCAGTCATTGCTTCCTGTGACATCTGGCAAATGGGCAGGATGGCTGAATTGAATTAGCTTCTGATTTTGTAGAGAAGTTAAAATATTAACACTAGAGTGTCACCCACAGTTCCCCACCAGCACAACTGGAGAGAGCAGCATCCAGAAATCCCTGGCCTTGAAAGTCAGAGTGATCCAAAAGGATATCTCCAAAAGGGGGTGGATTTCTCTCAGATACCATCCATAGACAAGTCAGTCAGGAACCCCCAAAGGAGACTCACGAAAGGGAACTCCCACATCCTACTGGAAAATAGACTGGTCTGAGCTGAGAGAGATTCTCCCAAAACCCACATATTTTTTTTTAGAGTTTCTTGGAAAACTTCTTCTGTCATTGGTGTCAGACAAACCAGATGGGAATTCTGAATTGATGATCCCATTTTGAGGCTGGAATGCAACATCTGGAGTTGATCAGCATTCCTCACAAACTGATCAATCATTAGGTGGAACTGATTACTACCATCTCCTTCTTTTACTCTTGATTCACTTAAAACTGTTTTTTTTTCCTTTCTATGAAAATAAAAGAAGACAGAAAGCATGAAACACAGCTCCTTTATAGGGACTGAGGTTATGTGAGTCACAGTGACTAACTCTTCACACATATCTCTTGTTGCAGTATCAAATGGAGCAGGGATGAGATAGATCTGCTCTAGTAAATATAAAATATCATGGGTCATATTACTCAGCAGCAGCGATTTTGCAGCAGCAGCAGTTTTGAAGACCTTTTCAATAAGTCACTATATTTAGAAAGATTGGGACTAATGCTGTGAGCGTCACTGTCTGACATCAGGGTTATTTAGGAGCGTGCTACGTTTGGTACAAACACACTCGACGCTGTGCCAGTCTGGCCATGAGCTAAAACAGAATTGCAGAACACAAAAATAATTTCCCAGCCCCTGAAAAGTCTATCACCCTCCTTGCATTTGTCTTCCAGGAAAGAGAAAATGACAAGGCAATGTGCAAACCAGGCCGCATGTGCGCTGCACTGTCCTCACATGTGTTTCGTATATCAGCACCATTGTCAGACACTGCAACCACTTCCCAAGTGCTGATAAAACCAGCTCCACCACTGCTCCCCAGGAGAACCACTGGCTTGCCTCTCCCCCTGCATCCCAGAGATGTGCTGGAGGACCACAGAATACAGCAAATACCATTTCAGATTTGTGGTACGTGTGTTTCCAGCGCCAACACAAAAGCAAAATACTGAAAGGATATCCACAAGCCAAGCCCAGTGTCTGAGTCCCTTGTGCACATCTCCACTGAGTCTGCACCTGCATTTCTCTGTGGATATTCCTGCACCCAGGATGGTTTGTGGAGATGCAGATAAATTGCTCAAAGGAAAATGGACTCTGACTAAAATTGTGCAAAATGACCATTGTGCAGCCTGAAAGTGAGCCCATTTTGAGACTACCTTGTTCTAACTCTTTTACTTTCAAATAGTTTTTTTTTTCCTTCTATTGGCAGGAAACCCAGGCCAAGTTCACTGTGTAGTTCCTGGGCACTCTTCCCCTGAATCGTCTTTGCTTACTCTGGCATAAATCAGGAATTCCTCGCTAAAATCAGGGCAAGGTTTGATTAGGATCTTTCCTTAAACCAGCTGATGGTTTTTCATAGAAAGTGTGAGCACTCTGTGGATTTTCTTGGATTTAAAACAGAGACCAAAGAAATGTCGTGGTTTCCAATGAGTTTCCCTTTGAGGTCCTGGGTCTGTTCATCATTTCATGCCCAAAATGAAACATGAGAAGTGAAAAAACAGAACTTGTGTCATGAAACTGAACAAAATGTTCCCATGGACTTTATTTGAAAGAAACCACAGAATAACCTGCAAGCTTTAGAGAAACGTGACCACGCAACTCATTTCCCACTGCTGAGTCAGGGTTCCCACACGGTGCTGCCGCCCTGGAAATGGACTGCTCCCCTCAACCCCTGTGCCCCAATCTCTCCCATCTTTTCTTTGTGCTCTTGCCATTGACAGTGTGCATTTTGGGAGTTCTGCAAGCTCTGCAGCCAGATCTGAGTTCCCGTGTACGAGTGACTGGGTGTGGAGAGAAGTGCTCCACAAACATCAAAGAACTTATAATTTTCCCATCGGTAAGCAGTTATCTGAATAATTTTCCTTTTAAAAACACCGGCATTTGTTTTGAAAATAGCTGGATACTGCTGGGGACAAGAGGTTATTTATCTGGTTCTAAAGAAACAAACCAGAAAGAGAGAATAATTAACACAGAAATTTCAATGATTCACCTAAGCCAAGTCTGGGAACTTCTGGCAAAACCAAAAGCCAAACTCCATTCCTTGGAATCCCCGTCTTGTCAGAGGAACATCTCTCCAGACACTTTAATTCTGAATCTAATGCTGTGCATTTTCCCTTCTAGCACTTTTAAAAGCTCAATTTTTTGAACTGTGTAGTATTATAGGAAAACAGTAACCCTGCAGCAGTGAAGGCAGCTGAAAGCAAGAAAATGCAGTGCTGTTCCTGTGAATTCCTGCAGCCCACTCTGTCAGGATCTCCATGTGCTAGCTTTCCAAGAAAGAGACAAACTAAAACATTTAAGTTGAAGTTATGATTTTCCCAGGGAAAGGAAAAGGGTTACGCACAGTTTTCTCCCTTTTAAAACGACTTTGTTTGTTTACTATTCTAAAATTATTGCAAAACGCTTTTTCAAGAGGGATAATGAAGTAGCAAGGAAGATGACAAACAGCTGATTATAGATAAAAGCTCCTTAACAGCAGTGTCAGCCAGAGCAAAGCGGAGAGAATTGTCTTCAGAGAGTTTAGCTGGCACTGGCAGCCTGCTCCTCTCCAGAGCTTTGATCCCATTCATGCCTGAGCTGGTGAGCTCCCCAAGAGGAGTCTGTCCCCACGGTGCCTGACACAAGCATCTGCCTCCTCTTCCAGCATCACTCTACACCCACGGATTTCCTGGCTGGGAGTGCACTTGGACAACTCACCCAGGATGTCCCTTAGGGCTTTGTGTTTCTGGTAGCCTGGGAATTAAGTGGTGTGGGGTCGACATGCAGAGCAGGGTCTCCTGTAAGGGCAGTGTGTTCTCCACTGTCCCATTGTGGGGTGTAACGAGGAGCCTTTTAGATATGGAATGAGAAAGCCTGGGTGCATTTACTAAAGAGGCAAAAATACGTGTGAAATGTGAGCAGCAACGTGCACAAACAAGATACAGCCTCGAGAGCACAACACATGCAATTCAAGCATTCCTAGCTGAATGGTTTTACACCCCAAAGCTCCTTCAGTGCTTGTTGTATTCATAGTCATACTGTACGTGAAATTCATCTGAATCTTGTTTCTTTGGCCTATGGGGTATTTTCATGTACAAATTAGGCTGGCCAATGTTCCCTTTCTGCAAAAATTCCCAGGAGTGCAACTTAAATGTTATTAAAAAGCCTAATAAAAGAAGAGTGCACATTTAATAATGTTAGAATAACACAGCCATTGCAGCGCCGTGTGCCTGCGGTTCCAACCAAGTGAGAATACGAGGCACTAATGCACTTATTCAGGAAAAAAACCCATAATTATCAACAACTAGGAAGGACCATTGATACCATGTAGGATGCACAGAAATCTTTTAAGGAACTCCAGTTTGGACCTTGCCCATGACCTGCTGGTTTTGCCAGGATCTGGGCACAGTCCTGGTCAAACAGGGACAGTCCTGTTCTTATGTCCTGCTCAGGAAAGGCTGTGGCCACTGAGGCCGGTGCAGTAACATCTCCCCCACAAGATTCAGCCCAATTTCCTTGATCTAAAAGAGCTGGATCCTCTCAGTAGATGGTGCAAACTTTGCATATTCATCAGCTACCACTGCTGTGATACATCTCCGTGCAGTTTTCCTTCACCTTTGCCCTGTCACACTGACATCTCTTCCTCTCGTATATCCTTCCTCTACATCACATCATTCTTTCCTCCCACTTATGTATCCTAGGATGACTTTTCTCCAGGGCACAAGGTCTAACACAAGACACAGATATTAACTCAGGCCCGCTCGTTGGAGGGATTAAATACAACATTCTCACGATATTAATTAGCAACCTCTCCTTCAGCGGGAGAGCTGAAACCATGCATTAATCCAGGAGGGTGGGTGGTTTCGCTGAAGGGATGGGAAGAGAGGCAACAGGGCATGGCCTGCTCCAAACCACACTTCAGGTCTCCCTAGTCTCTACCCAATGGCTCTGTCCACCAGCCCACGCTATCTCCCCAGAGCAGAAAGCAATATCCTCGACAAAGCGAAGCCTCATGAACCATAAATTAACCCACTGCAAATAAATACCCAGTGTAAGAAACAAACCTTTAAAAAACAAAACAAAACCTGGAACAGCGGGGCAGTATCTGAGTTTTGAATAGAAATGGATTTAGTTTGGCTGGGGCACAAGGACAGCAGGAGCGTTCAAAGCCCTGGGAGCAGCACGTGGGGGGCTCTGGAGGGGACGTTTCCTTCCAGGCAGGAATTCTCCCGCACACGATGGCATTGTTATGCATTAAGCAAGTTTTTTTTTCCCCTCTTGGGGTGTGGGGGCGTGATGGGAGAGGGGAGGGCTCGCTCTGGGATGTGGTCACATCAGCCACGCTTAGAAATGACTGCTCCCCAGCTTAGCACTGCGCTGGTGGCTTGGTGGGTTCCTTTTTTCTGGCTGTTATTTTTTTCCCCAGGTGAAGTAAAGAGCAGAGAAAGAGAACCCAACGGGCTCTCTTTGCAGGAGGCAGGTCCTGCATGCTGCTGTTTCAGACCCTCACAAAAAATGTCAGCTCTGAGAAAGCAAAATGAAGTGCTGGCACTACACCCTTGCAGAAGAGAGAGGGAAGAAGGGCTGGATGGAGAGAAGGAACTTGCATTTTCCTACAGCTTTTCTAGTTCAAAGTGAAGGAAATACAGAGCAGCAGCACAGAGCAAGGCCCTCTTTTAGCCAATGCTTCTCTCTCACAATCCCACATACTTTTTTGTCCTGACATGTGAAGAGTGTGGCTCCAGAGTTCACGCTGCAATAAGCCCCTACAGCCTGTTTTTCTCGTGTAGCTTCATGTGGCTTTTTTTCTGGCTCAAACAGTTTTGCCCTATCCTCCTTCTGACCTGCTGGTTATCTTTTGCAGAAAGTTAAAGAGAAGTTTTGAAAAAATTATAGAAAGTCGATCAAGCTGGGTTTGAGTTACAGGTCATTAAAGTTCACTGGAAGATGAAATTTTTACTATATAAACACTGTTAAAGCCCAGACTGCCAGCCAAGTGTATCCATGAACCATGGGAAACTTGGGAACAGTGGAGGCAGGTAAACCTCAGCAGATCTATGCTAGATGCTTGTGCAGTGCTTTTCTTGCTTGTTAAAGGAAAAGAGCAGTCAAACACACTTTTTAACGTTAAAATTTAATAGTGTTGGGTTGGGTTGCTTTAGGTAGACAAGATGACACTTCTTCCTGTAGGCTTTTTGTGCCTTGTAAAATCCAGCCACTGAGGGATTTTTTGCTGCTTTTACATTTCAGCTCTAACATTAACAAATGCAAAGGTAATGAGATTTTCTGTCTTCTTTTAAAACTAATTTTGCAAGTAAACTCCCCTGAATTCTTTGAAAGTGTCGCTCAAAGTTTTATGGTCATATCCCCCGAGATTATTTAAAACACTTTAGGTTTGAAGAATATGTTTTCTTTTCAAGTGTTTTTTGCAGCAAGTGTGGGAGGGAAAGGGTTAATTTTTTTTTTCTGGGGCTTATATGTAAGTGAAATGACATTTTAACAATCTCTTTAGTATAGCCTTGCTGTGCTGGGACCTCTGTTGCCTGCTGTCTTACTTCTTGGCCTCTAAATAGAGAGTTATTTTCAATTTCTCCCGTTCCTAATGTTTTAAATGGAACTACTGTTCCCCTTAGAGCACCCAGTGGCTGGCTGGAGACCTTTATTGATATATATAAATTACTCCAGTCCACAGGGCTGGCTACAGATCCAATCACATTGAGCTAATGCGCATATAAATAAAAACCTGGGAGTATGGTTTATGGCAATAAGTAGTGCAGTAGAAGTTTATACCATCCTGCAAAGACACCTTGATACATTGCTGATAATCTCTGTAACGTATTTAAAGCATCAGTCTGTAGATTCAAGGCTGAAAATTTCACTCATCAAAGCCATAAATCTCAGTGAGCTTCTGTTGATCGGCCTGGAAAAGAAGGAATTTCCCCATTCCAGGGAAAAGACAAAATTAAGGATGTTGGCCTTTGGGTGGAAGGGACCAAACTGTGTAAGCCAAGACCATCAGGCCCACAAATTCCCTGACATCTTGGTGTTTGTCTGGTTGCCAGCTTTTGCAGTTCACAGATGATTCCCACTTCCCCGTGGAATGATTTGCTGCCCTCTAAACAATAATAACCTGATGTCCAGCTGATATGATGACAGCAACTGAATTATTTAGGCAAGCAATCATTTCACTAGGCAGGTGAAAGCAAATTTCAAGGGTTAGGTTGAACCTTCAGGCTAAATCTTGAATGGAGAGGTGCAGCAGGTAACTGTTTTCTGCTTGGAGCATTGCTGGGGCAGGGATGTGAACCTGCATTTCCCAGTTTAAACACCTCAGCTGCTCAAGTTGTAACTCCCACACAGCACTGGTGGCTGGCACCATCCCAGCAGAGTCAGTCTCCAAGGACTCGCCTGTGCCCCTTCCCTTCCTTGCTGGACTCTGGGGAAGGGATTGTCCAGCAGAATGGCCACAGAGCCTCATCACTGCCCAGAGAGCAGGGGGCAAACCTCAAACTGCTCACGGCAAGGACACCAATCCAGCAATCCCTCTGGGCGAGCAGGAGTGGCTGGAGCAGGGATGGTAGCAACTGTCCCATTATCAGAACTTGGGAAGGTCCTAAGAAGGCCTGGGGTGGACACCAAGGAGCAGGACAGGTACCAGTGAGGCAGCCCAGGCCATCATCCCATAATCCCTCCCTGTTTGCGGCTTTGGAGCTGTCAGGAGCTGAGCAGGACCATTATTAATAATCTGCTGTACTGGGGCACAGCAAAAGGGTCTTGAGGCAACTTTGGCAGGTGTAGGACAGGGCATTATAAATATAACTGATGCTCCACGAGCACTGTAAGATACTGCCAACTTTACACAAGTTTATTTCTTCATTTTCAGATCCTTCAGGCACCAATTTCACTGCTTCAGAAGAATGATTGTAACTTAAAGGAAAACTCCAGCATAAGTTGTCAAAGCAGCCTTTA
The DNA here is from genome assembly GCA_013398015.1 of Oreocharis arfaki. NCBI lineage: Eukaryota > Metazoa > Chordata > Aves > Passeriformes > Paramythiidae > Oreocharis > Oreocharis arfaki. Next base: position 447,970 of record VZRR01010232.1, on the reverse strand, counting down.
GAAATACTTGTCACTCTTTCAGGATCATAGTCTGTGGAGCTGTCATTGCTGTCTCTGGGTGCTGCCATTTTATCGTCACCTCTTTGCTTTCCATCTCAGAAAGTCATGGAGGAAACGAAAGAAAAAAGTTAAAAAGTTCTTGTGAAGTCTCCTGGAGTGTCAAACCCAGCAGACTCCAATGAGGATGAGAGCTGCAGAGATTTGCTCTAGAAAACCATTTATCAGTAGTCAGCTGAGTATTTAAAATTTGTACAGAACAATTAAGAAAGCAAATACATCAGGTTTTAGAAGTTTAGTGCTGTGTCTCAGCAGACAAGGTTCAGTTTGTTCAGTATGTTTAGTCAGATGTCTCCATCCTATATTTAATGATCTTTCTGTGTTTAAAGCTTTTCCCACCCTTGTACCTAAGGTGGTTTGACTGAAATTGCATTGAAAACTTGGCTCAGTTTTTCTCGTGCAAAGTGCTCTGTGGCTACTTGCAGTAGTAGCAATTTAAAGTTAGCACAGTCTAATTTAGTAAGGAATCGTGAAGCCAATTCAATTTAAAACCATTAAAACAATTTTAGAGTGTCTGCCCAAGGGTTTTGCATGTTTTCACTAAATGAGTTTTAAAAATACATTTAGTTAAACTGATGGAACTTTAAGTATCAATAAAGGCTTTATCTTACAAACACTAATGCTTGTCTTCAACGAGTCTTTTGCATCTGCTTAGATGTCTGTCTCCAGGATCAGGGCATTCTCAGTTATCGTATTTAAGAAGATTTATTTTCTATCTCTTCCAGATGAACTCCTTTAAAGGAAAATCCTTCCATTTCCCTCTCCGCTGTTTAGGGGGTGGGATGATGTGATCATTGCTTCCCTGGGCTGAAAGTTTTGTGCTGCAGCCTCAGTCTTGTTTCTAAATCACACGAGCCCACCTGGCACGAGTGGGCTTGGTACCTACCAGCTTTTTGTCTCCCAGTCCCTCAGACCACAATGAAGGTAAATAGCTCAGGCTGTACCAGAGCAGTGCCTACTCATCCCAAAGGGGGTGAGACCCACATATTTCTATTCCTCCTCAAGAAAACTTTCCTTTCCATTAAGCCCGTTTAACCCCACGGTTGGCTGGAAAAGATTTGCTACACCTTGTGCATCTCATTTTTCTTTTGTCTCATCTGCTCCAGGCAATTCACTTCAGGGAACTTGTTTTCTAGGAGATCGTTTTTAAGCTGGTCTGGATTAAGTGTGAAGAGAGTGGCTCTTCCTAGTCTGGATCTCTGCCATTTTGCCTCCTGTCTGCTCCTCTGAGCTCTGGTGATCAGCCTTCATGTGCCTGAGAAGGACGATATCAAGGAGTCAAAGAAAGATGTATGTATGAAAAATAATATTGCAATTCACTCTTTCATGCTCTTAGGTTTTTTCTCCACTTCAGAAAAAAATAGGAAACTGAGACAGGTAAATAGGAGTTAGAAATTCAAAAAGAGTTTTAGTGTCCCAAGATCCTTGGGCTCCCAGGGAAACCTGCAAGATCTCCAAGGGATTTGTGTATGATAAATGTTGAGGACAGGGAACCAACAGCTTTTCTTTCAATTAGCAACACAGCAGCAAAAGACTGGAAGGCACCTCCCGAGTCAGTGAGTCCGGTGCTTTTTGATTGCAAACAAACAATGGTGCATAATCCCTTTAATAAAATGATCACGTTCCACGTTGAAAGCCACTAGGTTTTGGGGGCAGGACTGATCCCTACTGCTAACCCTGTGAAGCCCAGAACAAATATCTGAGCTCAAGATAATGCTGCTTACAACAGGATTAAATCCCTGCTGGGTGCCCTATAGTTGCAACCGCAGGGGAACTCCACCAGTAGCAGGGCGGCTTTGGCTCTCCGTGCCCATGTAAGGGGAAAATTTGCTCTATTCTTCCTCATAATGAGGTGCAGTGGCTAGACCAGGCTTTATATTGCATCACACTGGCTTCTATGCAAGGGCAGATGCAGCACTGAATGAGGGCTGAGCAGCCACATGACATGGGAACACGTGTGGCACAGACAAGACCAGAGGGATGCTCCATTTCCCTCGGTGCCCTCCGGTTTCCTGCGCTCACCCTGGGGATCGCTCGGGGATTTGTGCATCATTCCCCTATGAGCAAGGATGGTTTGGGGTCCTGGGAGGGGTGAATGGGATGCAAAGGTAAATCCTTGTTTTCTGCCAGAGGTGTTGCTTTTTTTACCTCCTGAAGGGCCTGATCCAAATGACTTTGGAAGCCGCCTAACTCAGCTCACTCGAGGCAGATTTGGATCAGCGCCTGGAGCTCTTCCGCTGTGGGAATTCCTGCCATGCCTTGTCAGACAAAGAGGGCGGCCACATCCTTACACCATGAGAGTTGTTTAGTTTTGACTGAGGGAACCAATCTGTCAAACAGGCAGACAAGTGGGCAGGAGCCAAAGGACTGGTGGGAGAGGTGGGATGACCCAGTAGCTGGGCTATAATGGCCCCTATAAGACTCCAAGGAAAATCTGTGTTCTCTTACGCTGTGGGGTCAGTCACGGGCATGTATCTCATCCTGCTCAGTGCAGGAAAGGGTGGAAAATGTCTGCGAAGCCATGCCTCCAGCATGGACCCAGGGCAGGAGCATCACATTCGTGGGATGCTGATGGGCTGCTGCAGCCCTGATAGCGCTGTGCTAAATTCCCTCCTGCCCTACATCCTGGGCAAAGAGGGATGAGGGGATGCCACCCCACAACAGGGTTGCATAGGGAGGACAGAGCTTTCTGGGTGGCTCCTGGACATGTCCTTGAATCAGGCCTGGCTCATGTGGCTGCAGTTAAGCCCCCTCAATAAGAGTTTAAAGGTGCAGAGTGCAGCAAAGGCAGCCGCGAGGCCATAATGTCACCTCACACGGGAGCCTGCACGGTTTCCTTGGCTGCCGGCTCTCTTCTGCTGTTTTTGATGCCCTAACCTGCTGACCTGAGCCCTGCCCCGGTCTCCTCATACGCCTTTCTGAGCTGCCACCTGCTTAGCTGCCCTGTTTTCAAAAGAAAAGGGTTTTGGACAAACAGAAGTGCTGTTACTTCGTTTCCTCTCTGAAAACCTCAGTCCCCTGGCATCGCTGGGAAGTGTGAATGGACCTGCAGACCTGGATGTGTCTCTGGAAAGGGCGCTCTGGGGGACTTGGGGCAGCCTTTTGCAGGGTGGGGAGACACATCAGGGCTGGGAAAGGGACAAGCTCTGGTGGGTTTGCTGAGTTTAAAGAAAGATTAAAAGAGAGAGCAAGGGGTAGGAGATGTTGCGATAACCACACACTTGTGTTGAAGATGAGCAATTTCATGCAAACTTGGTCCAAACAGAGAGAAGCACAAAACCTTCCTCACTTCAGACAGTCTCACCTTGTCTAGGTTTCCGTGTGGCCCCATCCTGCTCACAGCAGAAGGCCTCCTTCTGTTGTTTACATCCCCCACAAGCGTGAAATTCATGCAAAAGAGTGTGAGAGGGAAAGAAAATGAATATTGTACACTGCCTGGATTCCAGAGATCCACACTATCCATCTGCATCCTTCAAGCCATCACCAGCAATCGAAGAGCAGTCTCCACAAGCACACTCAGGCCTGACCATTAACATAATTCTCTCTTTTATTCCTCATCATTGTGGTACCGTATGCTACAGTCTTAAACATTATTTGTTTTATCCACTTTTCAGCAGTTTAAGCTCATTCCATGCTGCCTAAAAAAAGTCCCATTTTTATCTCATCTGATTTGATATTCATATGTCCCTCACTGATTTTTTTCTCCCCCTTTACCATAATTTTGGTTGGTAGTTTTTACCTCAGAGAACATTGAGAACTCTGTCTCAAGGCTTCCAGATTAGACAGAAGACTGATAGGATAATGATGATAGTATGTTAAATGCTATCTATGTAAATCAGCTCTCTCCATCAATGGATACAAGATGCAGCTACATTAGATCCTTTTTTGACATACATTTTCATTTTTTAAGGAAGAGAATATTGGATTGTTATTAAGCTACTTTAGAAAAATCTTTGCATTACCAGGCACATTACTATTGTGCATAAAGTCATATTAAATTTTGGGATGATGTACAACATCATTTTCTTTTAAAGGCTGCTTTTAACCTCAAAGTATCTTCTTTTTAGCTTCTGCTGAGGGATTTGTTTATGATAACCAGGGGGAGGGGGAGGGGGAAAGGGTGTTTTTTATTAAGCTCCTTGTAGTAGATAAATCTGAATTTGCACCTCTGATAGGAAACTGGCCCTGGCTAAGGGAAAAAAAATGCTGTTCCATCTCATCTGTTTCAAATGCCTGGGAAAGTAGCTCAGCAGATAGTCTTTAAGTCAAATTCAGACTGCCTTGGACTCAGCTGGAAGCCAGTTGCAAAAGCAAGACCCATTCACTGGAAAAATCTTGCCAACTAACCCCTCCCACTTTGACTTTTTTTAATGAAAAAGGCTATTTTTGTTTTCCTCTTTGAACTCAGAGACACAGGGGTGAACATACTCTCAACAATAATGAGTAAAGTGGTGGAAGTCAGCTTTGCTTTATTTGCGCCTGTGGACTCATGCTGATTTTCAGTGGCAGAGGAACTGGCCAGCTAAAAATATATCATTAAAATTCATCTTCAGCCTGTCACTAATGTGGGGAATGTCACCTCAAATGTAGGGTGGGCTTTGTTAACTAATTTATAAGAGAATGCACAAGCAATTCTTTTTTTTTTAGAGTTATCTTTGGCTGTGGTGGCCCAGAGCAAACTAAATCCAGATTAGACAATTTTTTCCATGAACAACAGGGCTGAGGAGCTGGGATTCCAACATTTCTTTTCTACATTGACTCTCTAATGTCTAATAAAGGGTGAGTTTATCAGCATTTTCTCTGTAGCAGGCCTTAATAAAGGCAGTTTCCTTCATCAGGAATCTATTTTCATAAAACTGGCGTGAACTTCTTATCTCAGAGACCTCGGTTTCTGGGTCAAATTTTTTTTGAAATTAGCCACTGCATCTTAAAGTCATTAAATGGGGACCTACAGATGTAAGCACAGAGTTATAAAAGTGTGCTGAATCTCACCCACATTTAGAAGAACAGTGAGAGTACAGCAGGACAGAGAAAAGCTGTTGCCGCTGGTGGTCAGAGGCAGCACTGCCAGGTTGGTGGTGATCTGAGCAGAGCCACACCCTGCTGGAAATACAGGCTGGAGCTGTGCCATTTCCAGAGCTGGCTCACGTGAACCAGCTCAAGTCTCCCTGCACTGGTGACGCTGCCATCCATAAGTGTGAAGGCTTGGAGTGGAGTTTAGGGGGTGATAATTCAGGTTAGTGGTCTTACCTGAAGGGATCGGAGGCTCTAATAGGGCTGGGATTTAAAATGCAGAGTAAAAGTGAAGAAGAACCGGGAAGGATCCCAACAGAGCTGGAGCAAGAGGTTCATGAGGGCAACAGGCTGCAGGGAAGTGACTTAAACACTCATCTTTCTAAATCCCCCCACTCAGGAGAACTTTTTCGCTGAGGGGGTTTGAGTTAATGTATTGTTTTTTGGGGTTTTTTTAGTGGGGTAGAGCTGTGTCTCGACACAACGTGGACAGCCCACCAATGAACAATGAGGAGTTAACTAAAAATATAAGGCCTCTTAACAGCCACGTGCAGCATGTGTGTGTACACATATTTGTCTGTATCCTTTGGCACGGGGCTGTGTTTCCACTGTGATTATACAGCTTCAAGACCAACTTTTAAGTCTTTATGCATGCAAAATCTCCAATATATCTCAGGAACACGCTGCTGAAAGCTGAGATTATCAGAGCAGGAGGTATTAGTTTGTTGCTTTGTGGGGGATGGTGGAGATTTGGGGTTTTTGGCCTAAGCAATCACTTTTGAGCACCCCAGTCTCTCGATGTGAACCCGATCCTGCAGTCCTGTCCAGCCAGCTGTGCATCCAGCTGTGTGCCCAGGCTGCTACTGTGGGCAGGGATGCCTGCACTTAAACTGGGGCCCACTGGTGCTGTTATGTCAGAAGGGATCAGAGCTGGAGTCACTCCGAAGGCAGAAGTATTTTTCTTAACTCGTCCTAAATGGCAAAATTCACATTGAATAATTTTGGTAATAAATGGCAACCCAAATATGTCAGGAATGATTTAGTACCTGTGAACCATGTAGCTGAAATGTAGATGAGGCTAATTAGCTGATTCCTTATCCCAGTTCCCCCTCTCCTCTCCCTCTCTCCCCACCAAAAAAGTGCTCTTTTTTCTTCCCTGCAGTTTTCAGAACATGCAGGGTTGGGTTACAGCTCTGGCATCGCTCTGGTTATTTTGTCCATGTGTCCTACACTCAACACAAATAAGTTGAGACAAGAGGCTTGAGAGCAAGGTAGACACAGCCAAATTCAGAGTGAGTAATGCAGGCGTTGAGGCAAAACGAGGTCAAAAAGAGCATTTGCAGGCACTGCTCTGCAGGAAGGATCCTGCCTCTGTGCAGAGCACCCACCATTAGCCACATGAAGCTCTCACACCTCGTCCAGTTTTTATATTCGGAGGTGAAGCAGGATCAGAAATCGATTGCTGGCCAGGAGGGACTCCTAAGGTACCCCTGCCTGGGCCCAGGCTGTGCTGTGCAGTTTGTGCTTTAGAGATGTGTGCATAATTAATTTTTCAGCTTGCTCACCATTTTATGAGAGCACAAAGCAAGTTTTCTTCTGAAATAGCTCTCCCCACTGTCATCTCTTCTGAAAACTATCACTTCGAATTATGCAAAACATGTTGTTTTGTTCTGTTTTTAAAAAGGGTATACATCTATATATAAAAAGCCTGAGTTTGAGCAAATTTGGTCTCAAAACCTTCCAGCTGAAATACAGAGCTGTTACATTTCATTTTGAAGATGTCAAACAGCATGATTGGACTTTTTCTTTAAAAATACTGAATTTTTTTTTTTTTTTTGAATCTAGATTTGTCTGGGTAAAGCTTAACTGCATTTCTGGATGGGTAAATGGATGATCTGGGAACTTGTCACTGCCCACACTGCCCCAGCGCTCTCACCTGGCTTAGCTGTACTTGTGGAGAGCCTTGGGAAGGTGCACAGGTGGGGTTGCAGAGTCATGACCTCTTCATTTTCAATATCCACATCATATGAAAAGAGTAATTTGCAGTGTCTGGGTGAAGGAGGCTCCAGCCAGAGCCTCTCAGCCAGAATCCAGAGCTCTTGGAGACATCTGTGTATCCATATCCCTACCAGGCCCTCTCCCAGAGAAGGGAGGTGGAGTCAGCACCCTAAAAAATAATAGGGGGAAATTAGGAGAAAGAGACAAGGAAGAAAACTGGTTTCTCTGGTACAAGGTGGTTTTCCTTCCTCGAGAGCTTCTCTCTCAGGTCTGACTCTTGCTCACCTGTGTCTGAGCAGTGGCACAGGTACATTTTTGCACAGCTGTGATGCAGATGTGTGATGGTCACTGCCAACACCCAGCTGGATTTACATTGTAGTGATGCTGCAGAAAGCCAAAAAAAGAGCATTTTGCACAAACTATAGTTTCATCCTTCTGAACTAAGGGTGCACCTTGAGCCAGGCTAGCATGCCCTGTTGCTCTTCTCTGGTTTTTAGCTGCTCCCAGGCCTGTTCTTCATCTCTCTGGGAGAAGGGAGGGGGATAAAATAGTCATCACATTGTGCTAATGCTGCTCTCTTCCAGGCACAAGAATTGGCCTGGCTGAGGCATCACAACGAATAAGAGCAGGAAACAGCTCTTGCCAAACAGCTGGCTGGCATAATGAGAAGCTCTTGCTGGTAGGAGAATTTGAGAACAAATATTTGTCTCGTGCCAGCTCTGCTGAGCTGCACAGCTGATCCCAGGGCAGCTCCAGTGCTTCCAGTGGGCTGGAGCAGTGTTGGAGAATCAAACCTGAATCCTGCATGGCAGGGGACACACCAACAATTTCTGCTGTGATCTGGATCAGGGAGTGATGATCACCCTGCTGGGATCTGCTTGCTGTGACTTTGTGTGCAGAGCTGTGGCTTGCCCTGAGTGCTGCCCTCGTCCCTGACCCCAGGGCCCACTGCTGGGATGCTGCAGCTCCCTGGGGCTCAGCAGGACACACTTTCCTCTGCAACAGGGAGGACTGGGGCACCTGGTGATGTTTCCAGCTTTTCCCCCTGCCTGTGCAATGCTGCTGTACCTGGGTACAGAAGGACCCTGTGTCTGTGCTGGGTCTTTAGCAGACCTGGTCAGAGACAGCCCCTAGGATCTGTGGTGCCCCAAGAGAGACTTCCTGGTGGCTTTAGCTCCCAAATCCTGTTGCTTTGGGGTGGGTGTCTGTTCCAAGCTGTGGAGCAGAGCAAGCCCAGGCAGAGGGAAGGGTCTGACTATGAGATTTTAGCAACTTCTGCTGCTTCCGCCGGCTGTGATCTGTGCTTCTAGGAACTGAGAGCCCTGAATGTAAACACACAACGGCATCATCTGATCCCTCTCAGAGCATTGTTTGTTTGGGGTCAACTTATCTCCTTTTCAAGAACAGGATGTTTAAGAAAAATATGTATAAAGCCTATCTGTAATAGTCTTAATTGTAAAACAGCCTCTATACTTTCAGACTGGAACCTAATTAATCATTGGCTGTACAGGCAACTGATTAATTGCTTTGCTGCTCTTTACTCATATAAATCTTTGATTTAGTGATTACTGCATTTTGATTTATCGCTTACTACGCAAGTAATCAATATTTATGATGAATGGATAAATTCAACTACCACCTATTTTGCAATGTTATATATACATATAAATATATATATATATATGATGTGAGATATTAAACACACATTGTTTTCAATGTCTATTTCTAATTATCCGCACTGGAAATATCTTTTCTCTCAGAGTTTTCTGAGAGTGTCTTAAAACTGTGTAACTTAGGAGTAACTCCACTATGGCCAACACTGAAGTAGTAATGAAGAAGAATCTGGGTTTAAGATAGAGAAAACATCCAAAGGGGTAAAGAACTTATGCAAATAAAAAACTAACTGAAGAAAAGGCCTCACGTTTTTGCTAAAACCCCTGACAGGGACTGAGCTTCTACTAGTGTAAACTGGTATAGGTCCTGGGCTAATTTTTTTTGCCTATCTTTCTTCAAAGTCCTTCAATTCAATGTGAATCTGATCTCGGGGATTATTACACAGGAGTCTGACTGTCTGCAGTCCTTCTGAATTACAAACTAATTGTGGCATAAGAGCTATATATAATTTACTAGCTATGGATTTGTTTTCCTGCTTTCAGAAGTCCCTTTACCTTCCCCCCGCCAAGTAGCTGAACATAGTCTGAGTGAAAATGGGACCTCACTGGTGGCAGCTCATCCAAAGCCCAGTGACCACAGTCACCCCAGACCCTGGGAAGGGAGAGGGGTTAGCAGGGAAGAGCCCCGTTCTGGGGCCTGGCAAATTTGGAAACCCTCTGGCAATTAGACATATTTGATAACGCCTTTGCTCTGATTCCATGAGGGCTGAGTAGATATCCAAGTAAATAGACTCTGTCTGGTCCATGGCTTCTTGAATATGATATAAAGGGTGTGATCAGCATGGGCCTCAACCTGCTCTGAGAGCAGCATCTGCCATCTTTGCTGTATCCAAAAATCCCTCACCAGCGAATCATTCACCTGTGAGCCCAGGGAGCTGATGGAGGGACTTTTGCTCTCTTCAAAGGATTTGTGATTTCGTTTCTGTGCTTGTAAATGTTCTCAGGAAGGGATGGTCCTCTCTGCTCCTTTCTCTGCCACGCAGATGCTCATGAAATGGAAAGGCCAAACTGTAAACTAAAGCAAGGCTATGATCTGTGCCCTTTTTTACGGTTCAGGTTAAGGCTTTGTTCCATCTGTGGACTCCCACTTACATAGTCAAAGGTCAGATTGACTCATCCTGAAGCTTCTGGTAGAGCTGGGTAGCCAGTGGGCATCTCCCCCTTCCTGCTGCACACCAGTTTTATTCGTGTCACAGCAGTCCTTGTTGGAATTAAGCACACTGAGAAAATGTAAACTTCTCCAACAGTGCTCCATGCTTCTCTTAAACTACTTCACCAAACAAACCTGATCCCCAGTAGGAGGAGGACTTCTGGCATTTTATATAGGCCTACCCATCACCTGGAATACCTCAGTGCAGTTCCTGTGATGTTCACATAACTGAGGAAAGTGAAGCAGACACTCATCAGGAAAGATGTGTTGCTCTTCTAGGGAGTTGTGCTAAAAAACTGGGTCAGTGGTTTTGGTTTTTTTTCCCCACATCTCATAACTGTTCAGGTAAAACCAGATGCCTCCTGTGAGCAGAACGAAGAGAGGAACTCCCTGTCTGCAGTGTGTCCAGGCTCAGCTCTCCTGCTCCAAGCAGCCCCTGAGGTGAGCCCAGCACTCCTCACTATTTATTTTGTTCTGAGGCACTGTCCAAGAGTTATGACCAATGTTCTTCAGACACTGATATATATTACATGTGCTTAGAGGAAACCCATTCATCTGTCCCTTGTCTCTCTCCCCCAGAGCCCGGATTTCCTTGATTGTAAAGCAAGATAAAGCTGCTATCTTGACTTTAAAGACTCTGGGAAGAAATGTGTTCACAATCTCCCTCTCTCTTTAGCTTATTATGCATCCCTGCTGTGATGGACACAATTTTTGTCTCCCTCCAGCTTCCTCCGTTCTTGTCTAAACAGCTGAGACATTTCTAGCTGAAGACAGTCCACAGAGAAATATATTCCCACCTCACTGCTTTTGGATATGGAAGGGAGAAGAAGGTCCTTGTCCTGCTGGGTTTGTCGCGTCTCTCCTGAAGCGAAGCTGACGCCTCACTGAGGAGGATTAACCAAAACTGTTGGGATATCCAGGTTTCAGTTGCATTTATGGAAGTAGACAAAAGGGCCCCGTTTTCCATCCTGTTGTTGCACAAAGCACGACAACCACTGCAGTTGTAGCTGGGATGGAGAGCTACAGGAGTCTACATCGCTGGAATTAAAGGAGGGGAGGGAAAAAGGAAACAGAGCTAGAGAAGCTTTTGCAACTGGAAAAAAAACATAATAAATCCATGAGCTATGCATAGCCCCAGGGCTTTATGACCACGAGCAGCCATGAGGGAATGACTTGAACTTAACCAAAGCCGTTAATTACCTGGCTGAGATCAAAAGCCTAAGTAAGGGAGTATATTTACGATGCACCTTACAGGATATGTTTCAACTTTCAAGATTTTTTTTTTATTAATTGGTTTGATTAAATAGATTTAAAGAGCCTGGGCAGAGGCTCCTAAATCATACTCCATATTGATCTAATGAAATACTCAATAAATTTACTAATATGGCTCCTTTGCTTTGTGCAGTCTGAAAGGAAATGCCACTCTAAATGGCGATAACTCAGTGTGGAGCCTCGGGAGTGACTCATGGCGTGCCAGGGGGATGCTGGGAAGATGCTGTCCTGCAATTTTCAGGAGAGCTTAGAGTTTAACAGCACTTCCAGGCTCCTGCCCACTCTGGCCAGGCTTTCCTGCCCCATTTTCCATCTTGTTGACCAGCTTCTTCTGCCACTTCCAGGTTTCACTGACGTTCACCAGCTCGCCTAAGTGTGTTCAATATATGGCTCTGCTGAGACCTCCCCGAGCAGAACTCTGTTTCACAGTACTCTGCTTTATAAACGCACCACACTAGATGTGTGGTCTAAATAAAATAAATCCTGCTCAGCTCAGGGCAGATCTAATATAGAAAATGTATGATGTTTATTCCCTCCTGATGCAATAAATTGGGAATGACTGGATGGAAAGTTTACAGCTTTTCAGCATTCACTTATATTGATGGAAATCAAGAGTTTGGGCAAGGAAAATCAGGAGTTTGGGCAAGGACAAGCCCTTCCTGCCCCAGGGCAGAAAGCTGTGATCACACAGTCTCTTTTGGCTGCAGTTTTGCTGGCTGAGCACGTTGCCATCTCCTGCATCTCCCTGCTTCCAGATCTGGCTGTTTCCTAAGCAATATATTCACTGTTTTGTATGGGGTTCCTTGGATCTGGTTTTGCCCAAGTGAGCTGACTTAGTAAAGGCTACTTTACTACGTTAGCACTAAATAAATACACTAAATAATGAATAAATAAATACACTAAAGTGCATTTACTTAATGAATGGCTTCACCAGGATGTGGTCATGCAGATGATCCAGCTGCCGTACCTACAAAACAGAGAAAAGAATGAGCCTGGAGGTGGTTGGGAGGAATGCCTCCCTGATCCAGCCTCCAGCCCTTGTCACATACAGCACCTGAGCTGGTTTACCTGAATTTGTAACTATTTAAATTTCCTTGAGCCATGTAAGTTAATGTTCACGTGTTCCTGAGAAATGCTAATGCAAACTAATCTGCTAGAAGGCAAATTTAAACACATGCCAGCCTGTCTGCACAGAGCTCTGGCAATTCGGAGTTGAATTTCACCAGACAGTTACAGGATGTCCCAGCAGTTTGTGTGAGCAACCATTGCTTCTGGCAAGCATCAACAATTTCATTCATATGCAATTTTTGTGTCATGCTGGAATATAGTTTTCATAGTCAGTCTAATATGGGTTTTAATTTTTTCATCTTCTCTATATTTCAATTAAAAAATTGAGAATAATATGTTTTTGAACACTGTGACTCAAAGCCAGTCTATGACATCAGGACTCTCCCAATAAATTAAGGATACTCTTCAGTCTCATCCAAATATCCCTGTGATTTCTCTCTCACTTATTATTTTTATTACCTTTTTCTTCCTTTCATGCACTTTTTGTCTCCATCCTCTTTTCTGGGATTAAATTAATTTTTAACTCCAAACATAAATCCTAGAGAAGAGATCCCTCTGGTGATGTATTTACTAATGGCTGTGAAAATCAGAACCAGAGAGGCAAGGAAAGAGGAAGAGGGCAAAGACAAATATATTTGGAAACAGCCAACTGAGGAACAAATTAAAAATGCCCTTTGAGTAAAAACTAAACCAACCAAACAAAAGAGGCTCCCCTCTGAAGAACATAACCTCAAATCTTTTGTCTGCCTTTATTGAATCTGCATCCCCGGATCTTGGGAACAGCTTAGAAATTTTGTCTGCTAGAAAATAACCCCTGACATTAAACAAAAAAAAGTCAAAGCTTTCTTGGGCTCACAAAACCCACAGTTCTCTCCTCTTAAGGGGTGCAGGTTTGTGATGCATCTAGGATCCTGGAAGTGAAAATAAGGAATGAATAGGATGGAATGAAAAGGATGAAGCAGATTTTCGTGGCAAGACAAGGCCACAGCTTGGTGGGGCCGATGTTGGACTAAAAGCCCATCCAAGCCTCCCTCTGATTGCACTGCTGTGGCAGCCAGTTAACTTCTGCCCAAGGGAGAGCCCTTCCCCTGACATCCAAGTGTTCCACAGAGTTATGCCATGGGTCCCAAGGTGAGGGATGGCCACAGGGCCTCTGATGTCATTTAGTGTGCAGAGGTGCTGCACTGGGGCTCATGCAGCTCCCACATTAGTACAAAGCTGTTTCTCCAGTGCCTCTTTACAGCAGATGTTTCCATGTGTTTAGAGTTCTTCCTTCTACTTGAAAATTTTGCCACCTCCAAGAGCAGCAAATGCCAGGCTATCATTCCTTTTCAGTCAGTTTTGTGATACATATGCTACCAGTGCTCCTTGTTCCCACCTTTGCTTCTGGCTTACAGAAACATCCACTGCCCTTCCACACTCTCCCTCTGTAAGGGAACTGTGGCCCTTTGGAAAATGCACTAAAGGAAAATACAGGAAAATCTTGCTAGCACTGATGCATTCAGCAATGCCTGCAGGTGTTGGGAGCAGGCTCAATGATGTCCCTGTCCTCCTTTGGTAAACGTGCCCTCATCTGTCTGACGTGCTGTGCTACAGACACTCAATTCCTTTTAAAATCACTGGTTCAGTCCCACCAGTGTGAGCAGAGAGAAGGGACTTTTACATTTCCAAGAAACAAAATGAGGAGGATTCCATAAATACCTCATATCTGGGTATTTGCTGCAGAGGCCTCTTAATTTTCTGAGGGAAAAAAATGCCCACAGAATACACCTGAAAATAATTTCTGAGTTTACAAGGCAACACACAGCTTCTCAACACATGATCAAATGTTGCTGTTCCTGAAGGCAAACACAATAAAAGGCATCCAGGAAAGAGTTGGTGAAGTTATCAAGTTTCTGCATGAGAAAAAACCCCAAAACCCAAACAAAACAATCACACCCCTAAGCCCCAAACCAGTGGGATGCTCTTGCCATGATCTCGGGGTGTGTGACTGCAGTGTGGGACACCAAGGGATATAACACCTAGGTGGAATGTGGTCCTCAGGAATTCACCACTTGCCTGTGAAAGGAGCCAGGAGCTGTAATCAACTTACCCACTGCATTTGCTCCTGCTGTTCACTAATGAGTGAAGGCAAAGCAAACAGCACACTTCCAGCTCCATCAGACCAAGATTTTACCTGTAGCCAGTGGGTCCCTAATCAAAATTAAAGCAACACAGGCAAAATTAGCTTGTTAGCATTTTTCTCTGTTAGCATTGGAGAAATGTCACTTTTTGCCTGGGGCAGTTTTGGTAGCTTTACCACAAAGGAAAAAGCTATTGTACCAGCTACGTCCCTAAACATTTAGTCCTGGGCATTCAAATGTAGCAAGGCTGATGATATGACACTTCTCTCCTAATTTATGCAGAAAAGGAAGGAGGCTGGGGATGGGGCAGCCCAGTCCTTAGCTCAAAGCATCACATAACTGGCAACTAACAAATGTTTTTTAGTCGTCTTTGATGTTTGGATTTCTAACTTTTTATCCTAACAGAGAGATAACCCTTCGCCGAATAATTTTAAGCCAAGCAGAAATAGATTTCCTTCTCTTAGTTGTAGTTTCTATGCCCTTTGGGAGTAGTCCCCACAGGCTGAACATCTGATTCTCTTTCTTGTTAGTTGTGACAAGCAGCATGCAAGTCAGGGCTATTTTGTGAGCTGCTTCCTCCACACCCCCTCCACAGCCACAAGCAGAAGGTATCAGTCCTTAGGAAGAGCCCATGCCTCAGAGAAGGGTGGCCAATCGTTCAGAGCCCAGGGAATTGTCAGTCTTGTGTTCAGTTCCCACCTCTGCCACAGATTCCCAGCATCATCTCAGGCACGTCCTGTATCCCCTTCATGCGTAGCTCTGTGTCTGTAGCATGAGGAGAGCACCAGGTCCTGTCTTAAAGATGGATCCTCATAGATGAGCAAGTGAGGTGTGATCCAGGGATGGGAGCTGGTGAAGCAGATGTGCTGATTTTGGGAATGACATTTTTAGTGAGGAGGCTGAAATTGTTCATAAACTACAAGAGCTTTTGAGTTTGCAGTCCACTGCAGGGAGAAACAGAGAGATTATCAGCCTGACTCAGGTGAAGCTTTAGAAGGCAACATGGACTTGGGGAACCCAGAAATTTGGGTTAAACCAACAGGAAATTGTCTATGTGCACAAGAGCATGGGCATTCAGAGTGAAGGTAGAATCCCTGCAGTCTCTAACTCGAGAGAAAAAGCTTCAACACTGCCCACAGTCACCTGCAGCCAGAATAGTGAAGACAATCACTTTCTTTAGGCAGCATCCAATTGAATCATAAGAGGGTTTCCATAAGGGGCTATAAGAGGAGTTTCTAAAAAGAAGATGCCAAGTCCAATGGTGCCTCCATTGGAAATGTTGATGCCACGAGCACAGCATTTTGTGTGTTCAACCGAGATCCCCTCCACAGCCTGCACACAGGCACCAACAGCCCTGTGTCTGTGAGCAAATACTGCATGAGTGTCAGTGAGCACTGATGGAACTGCATTTGTGTGCTACTGCACCCTCAATACCAGCAAAAACATCCTGGAAATTGGAGAACACATATTTAAGGCAACTCTTCAAAGCATTATTGCCTGTCTGAACAGCCAGCTCTTCACTACACAGGGTAATGAGGGTAGGGGGCAGTGGAAAACCCAGATGAGGGCTTGGCTTTTGCAGGGCAGAGCTCCTCGGGCACAGTAACACTGAGAAACCATTTCTCCTGGTCTGCTGCTGAGTTCATAAACCACTGCATCTGAGCTAATATCAGCCCTGCTGAGACCCCAGACCAGCCTGGACAGGACACCTGGGGTCCTTGTTCCCCCTTCCTGGTTGATCCTGTCCGGAGGAGCCCCTGTGGACAACAGAGAACAGACTTGTCCTGTCTCTCCAGGATGAGCTGCTCGTAGAGGCGCAAGGTCTGTCCCAAATTGCTTTCTCCCAAAATGAAACCTGGCCTTTATTATTTATCCAAAATACAACCCTGGAAATGGCACATCTCTAGATGTTCCCTGTTTAATGTATTTTAAATAACATCACTGATATAAGGCACTTTTGGAATAACATTAACATCTGGGCTGACCCCACCTCCCTACCAAGTTTGAGCCTGATGTTAATTAAAACAGGCAAGTTATAAACCCCAGGAAATGGCAGCTGACCCCTGACTATGAATGTAATGCTGTAATAATATGCTGTAAAAACGAGGCAGAGTCAAACTGCTGCCCAGGTTGTTCCTAGAACGATGCTCTTTCTTTCTCACCACTGTGCTCCCTCTCTCCAAGAATGAGGTCATTATCCCACCGGCACCCTCGACAGCCCCTGGTTTTGGGGTGGTAGCCTTCACATTCTGAGTCACCCCCAGGAAATTATCCCTCCTGACAGGAAAAATTGCCTCTCTTCTGAGAGGCACTTCTCATTTCTGTGTGAAAACTGCTTCCTGACCACATGTGGTCGCTGAGGATCCTGTGATGCACTGTCAGGACAGACTTAACCTGAGCTGCCCTGATGTTTGGAAAAGTAGGGAAAAATAAGCACAGGTATTTTTTTTCTTTCTGCTCCGTATTCCCAGCTGTAGGTGAATGGGGAGGGTGGAGTATGAGGGCCTCAGGAAAGAGGGATGTAAACCCTGGAGCTGAGGGCAGAGGGGAGGTTTGCTGTGAGCCGCTTCCAGAGGTGGCAGTGAGAGGCTGCACTTTTCACTTGTGTGTATCTTTCCCTGTAACTTCCCTTTCTTTGGTGGTCCACAAGGGCTGTAGGTGTCTGTGATGGTGAGCCAGGTAACAGCTGAGAGCAGGAGGTGAGGTGGGGTCAGAGGAAAACTGGAGAATCCCCCAGACTCATCACCACATCTCTCACTGACTAAATATTAGATGTGATTTGGAAGTAATTAATGGAACATTTCTGTTGTTGTTGGAAAACGCAGAACTGTTGAAATTGGAGCGTTTCCTCTCAAGATGTTGCTTTTTGTCAAGCTATGAATGAAAAAAACCAACAAAACCCAAACAGAAAAACCCTTCCAAAACTAAACAAAATAAGCAAACCTCAAATCCAAAGGGTTCCTTGTCCTGCAAACTTCTCTGAAGAGACCCTACAGGTTTCAGTTCCTGTGGCACATCGGAACCCAGCCCAGCAGCGTTCACAGTGTCCCACAGAACATGTCCCTTTGTTTGTAAACAAATTAAATGAGCTTTTGAGCAGATACATTTCATCTTCTGTGTGAGCTGAAGGAACCAGGATATGAGCCTACGAAAGGCTGCGTCGTAATGGATACACCCTGCCCCTTCTCTCTTTGAGGCATGGGAAAGGTCAACTTTTGTCCTCTAAAATGTGTCACTGCTATAAATATGACTGCATAATTTATTGCAAATTGTTTAGTAAATTTATTGCAAACTATTAATAAACCTCCTTGAAACAGCACAATGAGCGTGTGCAATAAACAAGGGAAATATTTGCTTGATTCAAACCACATTGGATGATGTTAAATTAATGTTGAATAGATACATTTGAAGGCCTAGAGGGATGAGTGCAGCCAGCCACCGGATGCTGAGTGCTCACCCTGAGCACACATGTCAGAAGATGTCGGGGAAGTGACCAAACCTTTTTGTCAATGGCTTAAAGCTGAGATAAGCCCCGAGTGTTTAAATTGGCAATTCTAATAGCTACCTGAATCCAATCCAATTCACAGCAGCTTGGCTTGTAAGGCAATCGGTGATACAGTGTTAATGCCAACTAATCTGATAAAAATTGACACAATGACAACGTTGGGCCATTAGTTACCAGCAGTTTTTATGTCTGTGTAAATCCATCGTGTTTTACAAGGTGCAGGGGGATTCTGGGAGAATCTTTTTTTGGTTTTTTTTTTTTTTCAGAACCGTGGAAATAAAGCAGTTTTGCCGCCGAAGAAAACTCATCCTCTCGCTGTGTGTGCTGCCGCTGAGAGTGTTAAATGGCAAAATTCATCACAACTAATTTCTATTTGCCATCTATTAGGCTACATTGTTTTGTCCTCAACGTCAGGTTAAATAATGAACCTCTCGGAATAGAGTAAATTAACCTCCACTTTATGTTCATGTCATTGTCAAATGGAAACATCACTTGTACAAATGAAAAAGATTCATTAGTAAAGCTAATGCATAGGCTCCACTCCAGTAAAAGATAAGAGCGATTGAGGCCTTGTCATAATGCAGTGTTGAACCGCCGGCTTGTTATTTATGATGCCTGCCATAATCTTTGGAGATTATTTTCAGCAATGGTAATTAGCACACAATGCATCAGGAACAATTACAGAACAATGTCTTAGCTTGACAGGTATGCCACCCTGCTGCAGGCGGGCTATGATCCATGAGAAATTCAATCAAATCTGCATGCTGCAGGGAGTTTATTAATATTTCTCCTTCCGAGGCAGTTTGAAAGGTAGCCATGCTTGACCGGCCACCCAAAAATACTTAGCTGAGTGATATGAGTGTGCTCCTTGTTAATACACACCTATCTGCACAGAGCCTTCCTGTGCACTTAGAGCTGATTAAAATAATGTCTGCGAGTTTGGTATTTACCACAGCGAAGGGAAAATTGCTACCTCTGCTAGTTGGCCATGGGGCCTTGTTCAGGGTAGGCTGTTGCTGAAGGAGCTCTCTAACGAAGTGGCAAATTCCAGCACTGACACAAATCCTGTAAGTCTGCTAGAAGCAGGGGGACTATGCTGATTTACAGCTCCTCACATCCCAGCTTAGGAATCAAGGTGTCCCTGATGAAGGCAATTTTCCATCGAATAGCACAAATGCAGCAGCGTGGCCGTTTCTCGTTGCAGGCATCCCAACAATCCTGTGTAAAGCCTCTCCTGAGGGATGTGGGGCATGGACAGGGCACGGAGGAGAAACACGGCTCAGGAGCCCAGGCACGGAGTTAATGTATGTGACACACAGAGGTTGTGGCCACCCCTTGCAGTGTAGATGTGGCCTCTGTGTCCACAACTGATCTTAGTACCTGCTGAAAAATGCTTCTGGTATTTCAGGGAGAACCCCACAGACACCATTTTTTTCCAACAGCGACATGAGGATCTTCCAGCCAACTTCCATCCCTGCCCAGGAGTCGACGGCAGAACTGCACAAGATAGAGCCAAGCTGAGGTGAGACACAAATCCATCATGCACCAGTCTTTGGGAAGACAATTGTTTTCAAAATTTATTGAAAAATAACACTGCAAAATCAGAAAACACCTTGGCCAGGTCTTACAGGACTTCTGGCTTCAAGTTTTCTAGGTGTACAGTTTGAGATAACTTCCTGATAAATATGGTTTAACATCTTGTTTGGTTACTGATAGACTGGAGGATACTTCATCATCCTCATTCAGTAAAAATACATCATCCTGCTTCTTTCTACATGCGGAAGTGGCAGTGCTAAATGCACATTTCTGCCCATTCTGCATCATCATTAATGATTTATCTTTGTCATCCTTTAATAGGCTTATATCGTTATTAGGATTTCTTTTGTTCTTAATAATGCTTAAAGATCATTAAGAAAGAGAATTCATGTGCACATGTCAGTGGGTGAAGAGACACCCTTAAAAGAGGGGAACAGCTCAGAGGGGAGAGCAGGAGTGTGGGAGGGATGGCTGGATGCGTTTAGCAGCACCAACCATATTATAAAATCATCAGTCAGAGAGGAATTGTTGCTTTTTGTTTATTTTAACATTATTTTCCATGGGGACTGCTGCTGGGGCTGAAAGGCATGTCTAAGTTGTTTTTTTTCTAATGCAAACATTGTTTGGTATTTCTGTTGCACACAAGCTCTTTCCTTCCTCTTGTTTGGTATTTTAATGTATGGATGGCTTGTGATTAGGAGCAGGTGGAGGGGGAGAACAGGACAAAGTGATTTTAAGTCACTCCTCTTTTGTGCCACCATCTGTTCCTGGGCTGGAGTGAAACTGAATGCACAAAAAACTCATCGGCACCATAACTTTTCCAAAGAAAATGAGGATGATCAGGAGAATCCCGAGGGACATGGGCCTGATGGGAGAGGTCACACCCTCCTCCTCTGTACCCTGACAGATTGCTGCGCTGCTTTTCTGCTTGGAACAGACGAGCCACCATTTATTAATTATGGGTTGTTCTGCTGCTGAACCTAAAAATCGGGCCCCCCTGTGCTCGGTGCTGTATTAACACAGGGCTCAGTGGCAGCCATTGGCCCCAAAGACCTTACAGTTTGCATGGGAGAAAAAAGAAAACAGATGGATACGACAAACCGGCTGCGGGAGCATGAAGTAACCATGAGACAATTATGATCCGTTAAACTATTCAGGTCAGGAAATGCACTGCAATACCATCCCCAATTGAAACACTAGAAGGATGCTAAATGGGCAGAGGGCAGAGTGTAATGATTAGATTTGGGACAATGCATCGAACGTTCGGTTGCCGAGATTGCCATAGGATTTTTAATGATGGGTTCTGATCATGGCTTGCGTTTTACAGACTGCCCAAGGAAACTGTGCCTCCAGTTGCTTTATACCTTCTTGGTGTGCACCTTGTGAAGGCCTGGAGGGCTGGTGTTTAACACCCACTTTGATTTTGATGAGATAGTCTGCAATAACAAAGCAGCGATCAGCACCAAGGGATGGCCGCAGCCAGCAGTGAAGCATCTCCCCTCAGCAAACAGCTTTAGGTTGCTGTAGTCGTCCCTGCAAAAATACCTGTGGCTCTACATACCTAGGAGCTCTGAGCGCTGCTTGGGGTCAGGTTCAGGATGTTCCAAGGGCATTTGCTCAGCGTGTCTGTGAGTCAGCTCAAGGAGAGTGGCCTTTAGAGGGCACTGAAGAACACCTCACTGAGCCCTTCAGGGGTGGTTGGTGCTGTGGATGGGGCATCTGAAGGAAGCCTCATGCTCATTCCTACCCCAGATTAGTGACTATGATTGACTGGGACAGAGCCTAAAAGCAGTGCAGGAGATAAGCAGCTCTCCCAGGAGCTGGAGATATGTACAGATGTCCACAGCCCTCCTGCTCTACCCCTGTGCTCAGGGACACCCAGAGCTCTCTGGGCTCCTCATTTGTGTCCTGTGCAGCCCTGCTTGCTCTGTGCAGAGCAGCTCTGGGCAGGACACTGTGGTGCCCATCAGAGAACGTCCCTGAGGGGCTGAAGACGGTCCCAGCCCACCAAGCTCGCGAGTGTTTCCCACCTCTGTCCACCCCAAGGGAGGCTGAGGTCCTTCAACACGTGGCTCCTAAGCAGGGATTCTCTGAAGGTGATGCTGGCTTGAGATGTTCAGTGGTACAAACATCCAGTGGGTGAGGACAGGGCAGCGATGTCCCTCAGAGGCTCAGAACAGTTCATTGGTGAGAGCAAAGCTCCTGCCTGTTGCTGGAAAAGCCCTTCCAGGCTGTGGGGTTCGCTGTACTTGTACTCACCTTCTGTGAGTGTTTGGGTTGGCTCCAAGCTGTTGTAGCTCTCCAGAGTTTTACATCTTTAAATCAGGTATTCAGTGCTCTTCAGGCTCCAGGTTGGTCCATACAGCCAAACCCTGACAAAAACTGTTTAATGCTTTATGCAAGTATTTTCTTTTTAGTGATTCCGGCCAGAGATGCTGAGTTGAAGCACCAAACTAATTTCATGTGCTTCTCCAACACCCCATTATGACATTTATGACATATTTTTCTGTTTAGAGGGATGATTTTTTCCAGATGCCAGTACATCTAAAACTACCTAATGAGATTTCCACAGATGTAGAGCTTAAAACCATCTATGGTATTTTTATTTTTCTCTCTAAGTAATGATACTTTCCAACTGAAACATTTCCCAAATAAAGCACTAGAAACAATTGAATGTGTATCAGATTCATAGAAAGAAAACCTTTTCCATTGGCAGGCAGGTATTGTGATTGAGTCTTGGCTTTTCAGCCACTTGATTTGAAGTGAGTTTTATTTTCTCTGGAGTTGGTCAAGATTTAAAGACAAAATTTCAAATCTAGAGTTTGGGGTGCACAGGGAGTACCCTAAAGGCCCTGTAGCTCTTCTCTGCAGTAACACCACATTCCTAACTACAGTGTTTTGCTCTGTACATTGCAAAGGAGGTATTATTGGTCATGTTTTACACCAGGAAAACACAGGAACGGGAAGATGAAGTGACTGATGGGTGATTCTCCCTCTTTTCTTCACAGGTGGAAGAAGCCTCTGTTTCCTTGAGGACAGTTGATGCCTGCCCCGTCTTGTATCATCCACGGGGGGACAGTGAGGATGAGTGGTTTGTATCCCTCTATCCCTGCTCTTCTTGCCATCCCTACTCAGCCTGTTTAGGAGGGAGGAAACCAGGATGACAAGTGTTTTCCCACCAGACTGCAGGGTCGTTTAGGGTGCCCAGAAGAAAAGCGGGAAGCTGCTCATGGTGGTTATTTGATCTGAGCCTCAGCAGGGCAGGGTGTTTATATTTATAGTGCTGCTGGATGATCATATCCATCCCTTTTGTTCTTCACACTTTTCTTTCCTAACACAGCTGATGAGACCCACAGTTTGTTCAGGATCGGGAAGAGCATCTGACCCTCAGAGAGCCTTTCCCCGAGTGAATGTGGAATAACACAAGGACAGGATCCTGTGTTATTTGGTGGCTGGTGCTGGGATTACTGGCCTGAGTGTGATACCCAGGATGTGGAGACATGAGAAAGCTGTTTAACTGTGACTTGGGTGGGTGTAAGTCTGGCTATCTACTGCTTCCCCACATGTCTTCTCGCTTTCACATAGAAAAATTATTATATTCTTTCAGTGAAGAATGACCCCTATTACACTTAAAATAAATTGCAGCATTGTCTGGAAATATTTAAGCTGAATCTCTCTCACTCTTGTAAGAGCAGAACACCCACAACCAAGGAAGGGAGGCTGGGCTGTTCCAGCACTGAACTCAGCCTTGCAGATGTCTGTCACCTGTTTCTAAGGAAATGTGCAAGTGTTTGGGAAAGAGCTGGGCTTCGTTGTTATTGTGGGAATCTGAAACCACTCTGAACTTTGCCCTTCTATCCCCTTTCCAGTT
>VZRR01010232.1:386518-424688 GCA_013398015.1 Oreocharis arfaki | reverse complement strand
TGTTTTTTTTTTTTTTTTAACAGAAGAAAAATCGCTGGGCTCATACTCCACTAACTGGTTTGCATTAAGGGCTTTTTTTCTGCAAAATGCCAAGTGCTCTTAACTCTTGCCCAAGCCAAAGCTGCTCATCACCTTGCCAGAACTGAGCTGTAAGATTCAGGTTTGGGCCATAAGCTAGAAAGTCAATCTCCATTTGGTGTTAACTGATCCTTTCGGCCAACACCCCCTCTCCTGGCTGGGGAAGGCTGTCACTCAGCATCACACATGGAGTTAATGCATAAACCCAGACCGTACCTGCAGCAGCTTTTCCATCCGTGGGGCCCACACCTCTTGCCCTACTAGGCAGAGAGCTGGGCAGGGAAGCAATGAGTAGTTTGTCTTCTACCTGCTGATGGGAGCTGCTAAACAAAAAGCTGCTGGACCCTCAGAGAAAGGCAGAAGGTGGATGTCTGCAGAACAGGAGGGGAAACCTCCTGGCCTGGATCTGGCCCTCATTTTCTTTCCAAACAGCCCAGAGCTTGGTTACTCCCTTTCCACCTTCCAACTACTGCATGGGACTCCTTGCTGCACTCCATCACCAAAATCCAGTGCCTTCACTCCCCGCCTTGCCAGGGCACTGTTCCTCTCAGGAACGTGAATAATTGAAAGCCTTAGGAAGTGAAAAGCATGGCATGATGCTTGTCAGGAGGAATCTTCCCAAACGGGTGCCAGTACTATGCAGGACTCTGTGCTCCACCCCAGCACAATCCTGGCTTGGAAAAGCTTCTTTCCAGGCTCCAGATTGTGTGGGCAGAGCTCAGCTGGCTCCACTGCTCCACAGGAAACAAACACTGCAGAGTGGGGTGTTGTTTTACAGGAGAGGTGTGCCACATCTGGGACAGCCTCACGGACACCAAATTTAATAAATCAAGATCAGGATCAAGAGAATCATCCAGCTGCTGTATTGGGTGGGACTGCCAGCTGAGATCATTTTGGATCCAGAAGCAGGTTTGTGTCCAGCTAACAAAAGAGGTATGGGCTTACTTGCAGCCAAAGCCAACCTACCACTCATGCACTGAAATGTTTTGGTCTTAGAAACCACCTTGAAGAGGGTGTAAATCATGTACACCTTTGTATTTCATGTAATAAAACGGTCCCTGGTCAGCTGCCCTGTCAGTTAAGAATTATACACCCACCCTTTTTCATGATTAATCAGATGTCAGGATGTATGTGCTCTCCCAGCATATCATCCCATGGCAAGCAGCAGCACTTTTACAAATGTAGAAAGGAAAAAAAAAAAAAGAAACAATAATAGGAAAAAGAATTATTTTTATGTGTATTTGTCTTAAGACATATTTTTCCATTCAGTAATTTGAAAAAAATAACCATCTGGAAAAAATCATATTATGGACAAGGCGTGTCATGACATTTACAGCAAATATTTTTGCTGTTAGTATCAAAACCAGCTCTTTGCTCTATCAAGGGCTGAATATTCGTATACACATAAATGTTCAGTAAATAAAAGGGCCTCTGCAGAAACTCAGAGCTGGGTGATCTTGTGCTCCCAGCATCCACATTCTCATTTGTTTATACTTCTTTGAAACCCATATTTTTTACATCTCAGATGTGAGTGCCTGTAGTTCCTTTCTCTCTGCCCTTTTGGTGTCAGGAGAATGACCATAAACGGCCCTACTGCAGAAGAAGTCCTGATGTACG
The DNA here is from genome assembly GCA_013398015.1 of Oreocharis arfaki. Taxonomy (NCBI): domain Eukaryota; kingdom Metazoa; phylum Chordata; class Aves; order Passeriformes; family Paramythiidae; genus Oreocharis; species Oreocharis arfaki. The sequence continues at coordinate 422,993 of VZRR01010232.1, read as the reverse complement.
TAAAGGTATCAGGAGGCTACGAAGTCATGGGCATAAATGAGGCAAACTTTCCAAAGAAATCACCAAGATGATTTATAATCATGGGCAACCTTGCTCAGCCAGAAGAAGAAATGAAATGTGTGCATCGTGCACCAGGTTTTGAGAGGGAGCAGAGAAAGAAACCCAAGAGCTTCTCTCATATTCTAGATGGCTTGGAGCCTCCTAACGAAGCTGCTGGCCCTCTGGCAGCAGTGCTTGGGGTGGGACAACTGCTCCCCTCTCTTTGGGACCCTTTTGGGCCTTTGCTGAGGTAAAAGAACCTTTGTTAAGGCTCAGCTCTTGGTTTAAGTTTGAGTTTGAAGGTGAATATGTGGTTTACACGATGTGTGAGCCTTGCACGGGGTCTCTTCACAGAGGCAGGCTGCATGTCCTGCACCCACCTCGGGCTCTCTGCAGCCCACGGGCTGCTGTCTCTGTTGGGGCACTGGAGAACATTGCTGGGATGCTGCTGTGTCCTGTATCCCTGCCAGAGTTACCTGCAGCCCTCTCCAAAGCGGCTGCTCTGAGGGTGATGTCCCCATGAGGACCATGCCTCGGAAAGCTGAGTGGAAGTGAGATATCAGCACCTGCGTGGGGCTGGCAGAGAGCAGGAAGTGAAGGTGCTGCTTTTCAGAATGGTGACACTGACAGCCAGAAATTCCCAGGGTGTGGGTGTTTGGATGCACAGGTTTCCCTGAGGCCAACCCCTGCCTGTCCAGAGGCTGGGGGCTGTAATGTCCACTTTCGCTTGTAATTCCAATTACCATCTCTACTGCAAACTCACATATATCATAAGTTTCAAATGACCCTCTAAACGTATAACTTAATATATTAACTAAAACTACAGAGAGTATCAGGTAGTACTGATATTTATATATTTATTTACTGCATGCATTATGCAATAATTAAAATCTAAAAGAGGAAAAGTAAATCTTCCTTTGTTTTGCATGGATTTTGAACACAGACTACTATTTAACATGAAAAAGGCACTTAGCAAATGATACGACTATTTTAAAATATATTTTCCCTTTAGCATCTTACAAGCACTGTCTCCTGAGGTGCCTCCACAAAGCAAGGGGGTAGCAGACAAGTTGCTCTGTTTAGCCCAGGCTTAGGAACCCTGAGCGTACCAAAATCTCCTTGAAGTGGTAACGTGGTAATTCTTCATCGCAGCATGGTGCTACTTTGACATAAAGGAACAGTGATTCTCCCTCTGGGAGGAGGGCCAGTGGAAATGAATCTTCTTAACAAAAATCAATATCCCAAAATTTGAAATCAGTTGATGCAACTATCTGCAATTCAACTTGCTTATTAACAGACCCCACCAAGCAGTTCCATGTGCTCCCTGTTGCTAAGTTGCCTCCATAAACAAATTGATTAATTGATTTTTTTCCCCCCTCAAGGCCTTTTAGTGTATAAGCAGGTCAGGGAGCTATGATTTCATTTTGCTCATCTACTCGGCACTGGCTTTGTAAATCAGTTTGGAATCCCAGTTCCTCACCTCAAAGATCAGCAGTGTCACCTGCAAGCTCAGATGGAGAAGTGGATCTATGGAGAAACTTCATCTCTCTGGGAAGATGGGAAGAGAGCAGGACTGGCTTTCAGTGGCTGGGTGGAAACCATCTCCTCTGGCCCTGAATTTGGAGCACTTGGATCAGAACCTGTACTTGCAGCTTCAGGTCTAGGTTAAAGTGGAAAAACCCCTAAGAAACAAAAGTGTGTTTTTGATTTGGCTTTTTCTTCCAGCTGTTTCTGAGTGAGATCTTTACTGAAAATCTGTTTGAACAGGCTAATATTAACCTGCTTCCATGATTTGAGGCCAGATTGTAGTGAGAACAATGTCTGAGATTTGAGAGATGTCACGTTTGGCCCTAGGCCTCCGTTTGCTATTAAATTTGTGTTTCATGTCACCTCTAAAGAAAGGCTGCCTTTGCAGCTGGTCCTGGCAGCCCTGTTGCTGGGCATGCTTTGAAGTTGCCCTGTTCTGCTCAGCCTGGTACTGCTTGAAAATTCACCACCGCGGTTTTGAAACTAACATTAAACAAAATTAAAAACGAAAAAAAATAAAGACCACGGACAGAAGAGGAACCTGAGTCCTCACTGGGTCAGCGGTAAGAAAGGAGCCCCAAAGGGCCAGGTCTGGAGAGAAGGAAGCCACGAGGGAAGGAAGACCCATGGCTGCCTGTTGTTCCTAATGATGCAGAGTGGTGCAGGCTGGTTGCAGGCAGCTCCTTTTGTAACTTCCTTAGACAAAATTTCTCTTCCTGCCCTTCTACCCTACACTTGAGACGTAAGAAAAACATCTTTCTGAATGGCTTTGGAGGCTTGTTAGCAGTAGCAGAACATTTAACTCCTCAGCAAAGGTTTGCTGGACTGCTATTTATTTATTTACTTAATTAGTTGTAGTTGTGCTTAATTGATCCCTAGTTTTAGAGCTGAATGGGAAACATCCATGTGCAAGGAATGGATCCCATTGCAGGAATTCCACTGCAGGAATTTCCATTGCAATTGGCAAGTGCTACCCTGGAGGTGTGTGAGTGTTATCACTTGGAAATCATTAATATGGGAACAGATTAACAGAATTTGGTGATGTTTAAGGAGAGGGCAGGATGGGTTTGTGTCCACTGGATGTCCTAGAAAAGGGATCAAACCCAAAATGTTCTAGGCAGGATTTGGAATGCTTCTCACTGTCAGAAGGTGGTTTTCCTGAGGCTGGAACCACATTTCAAACTGTGTATCCAGTGGGTATTTGGGTATAAAAGCAGTAATTTCAAAATATGAATAGTTTGAATACTGACATTTCGGATACTTCTTTCATTTCTGTGTCCCTGTACCCCACATAGCCCAGGAAGTCAGAGAATGGAATAACTTACAGAACTTTCTGGAATGGGTCCCTCTGAACCTCCTTCATTTTTACCTCTTCAAGTTGTGGAGTTGGTGTTTTGTTTTTCTTTTCTTTATTATTTTTTTTTTTTACGTTTTCACAATTCTTCACCTGGACACAAACTGAAAAATAGCAGAAAGAGAAATGGAAAAAAACCCAGCAAAAATGAAGGGGGAAAAAAGTGAGTGAAATATCAGTGATTCCATCACACTCAGTGACAAAACCTAGTGAAGAAGAAAAAGAAAAGGAAAAAAAAGGCTTAAAAATGACCCCTAATATTTTAAAGTGAAAAGTTGGAAAGAAAAGAACTGTTATTTTTTAACAGTTTTTCTTTTTCTATTTGTTTAAATCAGTTCCAGTGCTCTCAAGTTAGCTTAGGAACTTTAGAGTTCGAGTCAACAACTTCAAAATGTAGCCTTTTAAACAGTAGCCTTCTCCAGAAGGGATTTGTGCTCTTTGGTAGGAAAAACTGATGCTTCTTGGGAGCCAAGTTTTGAACTGGGCTTTAGGTTGAAAAACTTTGTTTCTGTAGATTTTATTTGCAAAAGCATTACAAAAGTAGTTGCTCTAATGAATTGTTGGCCCTTTTCCCATTTTAGATTAGATGCAAAACCAGAACACTGGTGGCTAATTCAGGCCTTGGGAGTTGTGCCTGAACTTATCCCAAAATTTAAAAGCATTTATCTTCAAGATTTTGGCTTTTACCTATCTCCAGTCAAAATACGTTTCGCATGACTTCATCACTTTGCTAAGTGAATTGAAAGCAGTTAATTGCTTGTTTGTTTCTTTATTCTCAAAGTAATTAAATGTTAATTCTCTCCATAGCTGAAACAATACTCTGAGGCAGAAAAAATTAAGGTTTTTTTATTACTACCAGGGGTTTTGTTGTTGATCCTAACAATAGAATTCAAGGTGATCCAAGGTAATAAGGCCTCTTCTCCGTAGATTTTAGGTCTCACCAAACATTAATTGAATACCTGCGGCTGGTTTTGCTTGGTGTAGTGTTAATTTTCTTTATAGTAGTTGGTCTGGAGCTGTTTTGGATTTGTGCTGGAAGCAGTGCGGATAATTCAGGGCTATTCTCATTACTGCTGAGCAGGGCTTACACAGGGGAAGGAATTGGAGGGACACAGCCAAGACAGCTGACCCCAGCTGACCCCAGGGATATCTCATACCATGTGCTGTCATTCTCAGCATATAAAGCTGAGGAAGAAGGAGAAGGGGGACGTTTGGAGTGATGGTGTTTGTCTTTCTGAGTCTCCACAACAGTGTTTTGTGGCCTTCTGGGGTTAAACCACAACAATACCTCACCTAAGAAACAAAATAGGCTAAAACTCATCTGCTGGTGGATATTGGTATTACATCAGCTTCAAATGCAGGGAAATTAGGGCATAACATTGCCAAGGGACACCTCTAATCATTGGTCTGTGCATCCTTCCAGCCAGCAGGGCAAGAAGGGTGTGCAATGGTCCTGGGACTTGTGCTGGTGCTTCCCTTGCCCTCAGCCAGGACCATGGTGGGACCTCAGAGGTGCTCTGGATCCCACCAGCTGAGACAGCCCTGGATTGTGACCCATTTGATAGACCTAAATGACCCCAGAGCAGAATGCCATGGAGAGTGACAGGCCCATGTATAATTAGAAGTAGGAAAAGAAGGTCTTCTTATCTCCATCCATGGCCTTCTCTGGTTCTTGCTAATTTTTTGTTTTGTTTCTCTCCCTTTGCCACCTTGACCCTTATATACATTTCTTCACTGTACTGAAGATTTCTTTTGTACATCAAAGAAAAGAGCCTTAAAAGATCCCTTCAAATGCCAGAACCTCAGCAACAGTGGGGAAATGTGCCCTGACATTCAGGTTTAGGCATGTTTTTCCTTTGACTGCCACTTTCAATCTCTAGAGGAAAGAGGGACCTTTCAATACGGGTCTTGTTGAGTGCTCATTTTCCTTTCAGAGGTAGGGCACTAACTCTGCCATCCCCAGGAGTGTACGACCTCTATCCTTCAGAAAATATGACAGACAAAAACACCCATCATCATTAATCTTAAACTTTATCTCTGATTAGCGCATCAACAAAACAACCTTTTCTTATGCCACCGTTTGACATGCTGGACATATGTCAGGAAGACATGGGCCATCCATATCTTATCTTGCATTAAGGAGAGTTATCCAGAAATGTACCTTCATTACTGCGACAGCCATGTCAAAAAGAATCGATTTATTGTCAACACGTCCGAGCTAACAATGTTAATGGACTCTTCAAACATCTTCTCCTTCTCGTTTGTTTCCTACATGCCTATCAAAGAGACGAAGTGAGATGGTTGCCGAGCTCTGGGGAGTGGGGTGTGTGTACGCAGAGAGTCCATGACTGCTCCTTGGGCTGCCTGTAATGAAGTGAGACTGGGGTGCAGGAGGAGGAATTCGGAAGAGGCTTTTCCAACACTCTAGGAGGAACCTAGACTAGAACTTCAGCTTCCTCTGCTGCTGTATTTCCTCAAACCTTAACAGTTCTTTTGGGGATTAGTTAGCAATGAGGTTGGTTACTCCATTAGTTAGCAGTATCTGGAAAGGATTTACCTGCGTTTCACCTCTGTGTATTTACTTGTGGCTCTCTCTGATGCAGCCAAAGGCTTGAGCCGGCGGTGCTCAGCGCTGCTGTGAAGGAGAGATGTCCTCTGGAGCTGTCAGAAGGTGAATGTTTGATATTGGGCAGAAGTGTTTTCTCCGTTGTGTCTTTGCCAAGTCAGTCACTGGGAAACCTATTCTGAGAAAGACTCTGCATTCCTGCTATGAATGAACTCTCCTTTTGCCAAAGTATGACTGGCTGTCTGGTGCTAATCAGTGGTAACAGGATGACCTTTGCGAGCGAATAGAGCAAAAGGCAATTTGTCTTATAGAACTTGTACAACTGTTCTGTTTAATGAAACAACATGATTGTAATCTTCCCACAAAGGCACATAAACAATTAGAGTAAATCTCCCTCACATGTTGCTAGGTGTTTACATAACTCATCCTTCTCTCTTATCAAATAATGTGTACAATGCACTCCTGACTCTGGCAGAACTTGGATCGTGTAAGCTTAATCAGACCTATAAACAAATGTGTTTCCTATAACGCTGGAAGAGCATCAGCACACATTTATTTATGCACTCAGGTTCTGTTTTAAAAAAGACTCCCAGTCCACCAGTGTGTAGTATTTAAACAACCAGAGGGAAAGCAGAAATGGATGCTGTTACCAAGGGCACTGATATTACTCTCTTGGTGCTGCTGTATTCTTCAATCACACCAAAATATCAGTTTTGGGGTTGAGTTTTTTATTTGAAAGAGGATTGAGAGGGCCAGGTTGCTGGTACCTGTGTTTTTTATTTCAAATTAAAGCTATCACAGAATTATTTGTTGACAAGCATTTACTAAGCGTACACCAAAGAGGGCACAAGGCTTCTGCTGCCTACTTTGGCGCTGTTCTGCTTGTCTGGTCTTGGTTCATTCAAATGTCATTTCGAAAAAATGATCAAACTGCTCATAGAACCCTAAGGTCTGAGTCTTAAAAGTTTTCTTTCTCTCTCTTTTTTTTTTTTTTCTTCCTTTCTTCCCATTTTATGTGGGGAAACTACAGAAACTACTTTCAGTGCACAGGAAAAAGTGCGTTAATGTGCCAACATCAAGTGAATTCCACGAGCCTTCTATTCATTAAACTCCCGCTTCCTCCGCATGTAATTTATGTCAGTTCAGTTATGCTCCTCCAGGGTGTGCTACTAAAAGAAAAAAGAAACAGGTATTTAGCCAAAAAGAGGTGTTTTGGGCTCCAGAAATCAACTTGCACCTACTGACAAAGGAAAAACAGACATGTTTTGCCAAGAAACAAATAACCAGGCCTATTTTTTTAGTGAGAGGTATAACATTTACAGTTGGAAGGTATAACATTTACATTGTTCTGTAGTGATTTCCCTTTGCTAACACACATGCAAAACAAACAGACCCCAGCCCTCTCCCCCAGTCTTTCCCTGTGGTTGACCTTGTACATACACGACCCTGCTCTAATACCTTGTGGTGACTTCGTGCCTGTCGAGGACTGTTCGGTGACGAATCTGACCCAGACCTTGGGCCTGAGCACAGCTCTGCAGCTGGGAGTCATTAACTCTGCGCCCAGGTTTTGACTTGGGCTCCTGGATACTGAAGCTGGCTATTGGATAGTGTGAGACAGACCGAGTCCAGAACTCTTAGCCAAATACAGTAACGTTACAAACAAAGGGCTAAATTACTTCTGTTCATGGAAAAGTACTTTCACTGTGAGCAAAACTCAGATTCCTGCTCCCCCTCTCCCCTGGTTCTGGCCCCCTCCCCAAAACCAGCCAAGTCCTTGAAGCCTCAGATTTGGGGGCTGGGGAGAGTTTGTGAGGCTGGTTTGCTGGGAGGGATCAGGTTGCACACTGCCCTCTGTTAGACTCTCTAAATTAATTATGCTAACTGGAGCCCTGAGATTCCTCAAACATGCCATGTTAGATATGATTCCTTCCCCTCTGCTGAAGCCGGGACCGGTGCTGTACACGGCCCTCTGGGGCTGTAGGGATGCAGGAGCAGATGAAGGCTTAAGGAGAGAGAACAGCTGCTGGTCCATCTTGTGATGGGGCAAGGAGAAGACGTGCCATAAGATTATCAGAGCCTGTTTTCTGAGGTCCTGGCTGAATCCATGTTACTTCCCTCCATAAATTCTGGCAGGCACTAAAGCCTCATCTATAAAAGAAAGTGAGAGACAGAGAAACTCTAAAGACAGGCTCGGAGTGGGTGGGAGACTTGATTAATTGCAACGTCAGACAAGAAGAGAGGGACATATTTTAAAGTAGCAGCAAGACCTTTCCACTGAAATAAAGTAATTCTTAAATCGGCTCTGCTACACAGGCATTAATCTCGAGTCCCTCCTAGAAAGCCAATGGAGGTGATGAGGGTTGGCAAGGGGAAAGTGAGAACAAGGTCTGCCCTCTAAGTATCGAGAGAAGCAGGGTGAAGGAAAGGAATGATGTCCCTTCCTCTGAGGCGTTTAATCGACTGGCATTTGGATAAACCCCTCGTGCTGGAGCAACCTGCCCTGCTCCATCCTCTACATCCTCTGCTGTTTATGTCCTGGGTACTCGCTCCTCTCTGGTACAAATAGCACTTTGAATCTGTAAGTCAGAGAACTCCTGAGGATTTTATTTATGGTCTTAGCATTTGGAAGATTCATGTAAAAATTAGCAGGAAGTGCTAATTGTTCCGAATTGTCTTCTCAATGAATTTCTTCTAGGGGAACTCTGATATAGAGCATTAGGGGAACTATATGGAAAAAAATTTAACTGTTGAGGTTGCAGTGCCCCTCCCTTCCCATTCCATAAACAGCTACTAAAAGAACAGGAGAGGAAAATCCTTTTTTACTTTTACTAGTTGTGTCCACAGAAGTCCCATTTCTCATCTCTCATGAGAGGAACTAAGGAGTAACTCTTTGTAATATTTAGCAATTTATAGCGCTGGATACAGTGAAAGCGTTTACTACTAATGGGGAACATCATTTGCAACAATTGTCTGCACTTTGAGAAGTTATATGGGTAAAGCTCACTCAGCAGCAAATCCCATTCCAGTGGAAGCTGTGGTACAGATTGTTGAACAGTAAAAATACACTATGGGAGGGAGAAATGGGCTTAATTTCCAAAAACCCTGCCCAAACATGTACAGCTTAAGGGGTTAGAGCCCTTCATATTTGAAATGCTATGTACCTTGCTAAGGTGCTCTGTTTTTAATTTCCTTCTGATGCTTTTAAGATAAAGTGGAGATAAACAAGCATGGTTCTGAGATCACTGGTGTCAATGGGAATTGCTTGATTCACTTCAGCAGACTTTGGTGTTAAACTTGAATGAAGAGATCTGAACTGGGGTGAAACCTGCAGCCCGCTGAGGCCAGCGGAAACACAGACACTAATTTCCATGATTTTTGAACCAGACTCGGAACACCAGATGAAGTTTGACTCCATGGGTTGGTGGACTTAAATGCATTTGCTCTGTCTTGGAGACCAAACCTAAAAACCATCCCCAGGAGGAAAACATGTATTTAATGAAAGTCCAATCATCATGAGACAAAGCAAACTCCTTAGATTTCAATTGAACTGATCCCAAATTGATGCAGAGTCAGATTGGCCAAATATCTGAACAACAATTGCTCCTTCAATAACTGTTCATTAAAATGCCGTCCTCAGACTGAGTTTCTGGTTCTTGAGATACAGGTTCAGGATGGGCTTTCCCCTATTTGTGCTGATGACGTGGCATGTACTGTACATGCTGAAGGAAGTGCACAAAAGTGCTCTCCTTTAGCTGTTAATCAGCTTACCACTTCTTGCACGGAAAATGCTGTATTCTGGACTGTGATCCTGGCAAATAACCAAAGGGGAAGTGGATTTTCAAATGCTTATTTTATTAATCTTTAAATATCGCCTCGCTAGGGCTCCAGGTGCTGAGTGGTTTATAACACTCTAAATTGTAATCATGGATAATTTTTAATCCTGTGCATACATTCCATGCAGCTGAATGGGGATCTCACTGTAAAACGAAGAGCTGCCTACCAGATCTGTTCCTTGTCTCTGGCACAGCAGCACAAAGGAAATTTCCTGCTAACCCATCAAGTCCTTGAATGATTTGTAAAATACCATAAGAGTCTGAGAGCATTTAAAAGGAGGAGAAAGATAGAGAATTGCATGTTCCTGCCCCCGGCACATCAGCCAAGTGGGATCTAATCCAACCACCCCCTGTAGTTAAATGAAGAACTTGACTAATTTTTGGATCAAACCCAGGTAGTGCACTGCCTCACATTAACAGCAGTTCCACTTATCTTTGAGTTGGATTTTCCTGACTTTGTTTCTCTGCAGATAGTTCTTTGCTCAAGGGCCGGAGGATTTGCAGGCCAACAATATTTGAGTTTTTCACCGCTATCTTCACGTTTCAAGCACATTTTTACAAGGAACATAGGGGTGCTGCATTGTGAAAACCAGTTTATTCAGTTGGCACAAGAGATATTTATCAAATGCTTCAGCTCACCCTCTTTTCAATATTTATTAACTCAGGGGTACAAGGTGCAGACCTGATTCACCTCTTGACTGTGGTTTCCTTCCAGAAGAGGGTAGTGGTATAAGTGATGGGGTTTTTTTAAATTACAGAAAGGATTGGATATAGGTCTGTCTGACTGAGGAATAAGTGTTGGAGGTAGTGGAATGGGGCTGGCAGCTGGCGGGGTTTGGGGAGATGGGGGAGAATTTCATTGCAAATTGAATTTTAAGAGGATCTATGTGATAAAAGGAGGCCTCCTAATGGAGGTTAGTGCTCGTTCCCTGTGAAAAGCCATCAGGGTTTGGATGGCTGGCATTTCTAATTCTGTTAAGTGTCAAAATCGATGCTTGATGGGTCTGTGGGAGCCAGGCAATGGGCAGCCTGTGCTGACAAACCAATCTGGGACAAGAAAGGGACGAGGAAGGGACTTCCCAGAATAAGAGTGAGATGTCTCTAGAAATTTGATTTGCTTAATAAGGTTTTAAAAGCGTTTTAAAAAAATAATTAAATAACAGGGCCATTTCTACCCTCCTCCTAAAACAAACCTCGAGCTTCGTTTGCAGTTTTCCACTTGTAAGCGACACATGTAAGCAAAGGGCCTGTTGTTGCAACCCTGGAATGCTCCCAAGCAAATGATGCTTCTTTATTGGAAGCAAATGAAGAAAAAAGAGACTCTGTCAAGGGGAGAGAACAGTTTAATTGGATTAAAACCTATGAGCATGTACAGTAGGGGAGGAGAGAGCTCCTCTATCCCTGACTCCTGTGGAGAAGGCAAGGAGATTACTGGGGGGGTGAAGTGAGATCTGTGCAACGCAGCACAAGCAGCCATCCAAAGGCTGGAGTTAGCCAGCACCAGGGCCCCAGAGGAATTGCTGGCTCCTTTGGGGTGGCTGGGGAGTTCTCCCTGGAAAAGGGTGGCTGGCAGTGCTCATTAGAGAGAGTGCAGGTCTCCTCTGGCACTGAATGCAAATTAAGGAGCAATATTTGTGTTTGTGGTTCATAAACCGTCAAGTGGTTTGTCCAAAATACATTTTGCTTTTCCTCTAAAGGGGCAGACTGTAGATTCGAGCCTCAGATTTTTTAATGCATTTTAAATGACTCGCTCCAGCCCTGGTCTTTCATCCCCACGCTGTCATTGAAAAGAACTCTGAGTTTTGGATTCTTTTTCATGGGCTCTTGAGGAAGCGGGATCTTTGCAGGGGAAGGCACAGTTATGCTGAAGAGCCAAGTTGGGAAGATGTAGAAAGTCACTTGTTGTGAGGTGCCAGGGATAAAACTTGGACAGAGAGAATCTTTCCAAACTCAGCCTTACTGCAAAGGCACAGCTAATGATAGTCCAGGATCAAACCAAAATATTCCTGAGCTCTCAGGTTGATATTTTAATTCTAGACCCAAAATTTCTGAAGGGCTCAGCATTTTAGAAGCTCGTCTCAGCACTGAGTAAATGTGGGTCCTTACCCATGTGTGGAGTAACTCTGGGAACACGAGGGAGGCCACACCAGTGTTACACTTCTAAAGCTCAAATCTTAGAATAAATTGAAATTTCGAGGCCTGGGATGTAGCTGCTGCCCCTCATCTCCCCACTGCCACCAGAAGGGATGGAGGGTAGAACTGGGCCGGGTAATTGCACATCGGGGCAGGGACAGGGACAGGGAAGCGAGGAAGTTTTTCAGGTTGGGTTGGGGGGAAGGGGTTTTGATTTGAATACGAAGAAGCATTTGGAGCCAAACCAGCAGCAGATTGTGGTACCTTCTTAATTCTGTGAGCCACACATGAATGACCTTTTTGTCTGCCTCCGCCTGCCTGCAGTGGGGGGCTCCCCCCTGCCCTTCCCCACCACACACACTCATTGATAATATACATGTGCTAAATAGGATTAACTCTCCCTCATCTGCATGAGTTGTTTCTCTCCCTCGGCCACTCTGCCCGGCTTCCCCCGCTCCTCTCCCGCACCCTCCAGCCCCCCAGCTCCTTCTGGAGCTCCATGTGGGCCTTGTGTGGAGTTTAGCTCGCTCATTGTAGGGCAGCTGGTAATGGGAGCGGGGCTGAAAAGCCGGCTGTCAGGCTCAGTGCTCGGGAAGAATAGGCGGGCGTCTGCTCCGCAGCTTTCCCTTTGATAGAGGAGGATAATCCCTGCTATGAGAAGGCTGAGTCAAATGGAAAGGGAGAGTGAGCCCAGCGCCCTCCCACAGCCCCGGAGCAGCACAAATTGCAAATCCCGGGATTTGAGTGGAGACGGCTCGTCCCGCTAAGCACCTTGTGATGAATCCATTTCATCCCGGAGATGGAGGGAGGCAGGGGAGCCGCTCTCTAGAGGAGAGGTGCACTTTTTGCAGCCTGAGCAGAGAGCTGGGAATAGGTCACTTGCCTCCAGGAGCTGGGACAAGGTGCTGGACTGTGTAGGACTGTGCCCCTTCCACTCACGTTTTACCTGGGAGCGTTCCCAGCTGCCACATGCAACGGGTGGTGAGGGGACACTGGGAGATGAATTCACTCAGCACCGCCAGGATCAGACCTCCCAGGCTTCTTCTCCATCAGCAGCCATCCCATTCTCTGAATTGGGAAACCACTGAAGGGACAGGTCTCAGGGTGTGGGGCTGGGATGTGGGGCAGCAGCTGGGAGAGTGAGTGCTCAGGAAGATGCATCGGTGTTTGAGGGTCTCCTGCAGCCGGTTTAGGAAGGGGATGTGACACCCCCAGTGGGAGAAACATCACTGCAGAGGTGGGAAATGGTTGTTTGAATATCAGTCCCAGAGTGCCAGCTGTGATGGTTTGCTGGCATCCCATCAGTTAGGGACTCGCCTTAGGAGGCAAGTTCAAAGTCCCCTCTACAGTTCAAGCAATCTGGAAATGTGAATTCCCATCGTTCAAGTGGGTGCTTCACCCTCAGTCAGCACTGCTTGGGTGTCTCTGACCATATCCCACTTTCTGCAAAATAGTTCTTGATTTCAAGATGTCCATCTGTCAAGAATTGATGACTTAAAACTCACTCAGAAAGAAGCCTTTTTCTCCTCTGCATGTGAGTTTTATGGGTCTGGCATTCCCTTGCACGTACCCAGAGGTTTAAAACAATGTTCAGGCAGGATGTTAAATAATTTTATTCACTGATGTTTACAAAAATCCATGATTTAGGACGTAGGCCAAGTATTACCATGCTGCTCGGTAACACCCATGGCCCACTGAGAGAAGAGGATGAGACAGAGCCAGGACAAGAAACAAGAAATATAAACCAGTGAGAAGTGAGCAAGGTTTTTTAGCTGAACTTTGCATTTTTTTTGTATATTATGTTAAATCAACTCTTGATCAAGCCAAGAGTGGCTTATCCACTCTTGGTGCATCCAGTCCTTCAGATGTGTTGAGCTACAGATTTAACACTTTGTTCCCTCACATTCTCCAATGCTGGATATTTACCTGTGCTCACTGAATTCTTCTGATGTAAAACCTTTGGGTTAATGTTTCCACAAAACAGGTTTCCTACAAGCTCCCTCTGCTTCCAGCCAGCCTGGGAGGGCAGTGGGAGAAAAACAGTGCTCTGGGCCCTGCTCTCCCACATGGGATCCGAAAATGGAGCAGCATAATAATCAAATGGGTGGCACAAACCGAGTGTTTGAGAACCTGGAAGGAACTTTTGTTTCCAATTCAGCTTTCAAAAGAGGCAAAAGGCCAAGGGCTTTCACATTATTTATTCCAACCCATTTTCCCATCCTTACTTGAGGCTCAAACAAAAGTGGCCCACGCTGAGCCCTGCAGATGGATTAGCAATCAAGCACGCAGCTGCACATACCTGGCACTGGAGTGTTCGTGCTAGCCAGCCTCCGAAGAGCAGATCTCATTTTTACTTTTTGGGTGCTGGAATGTGGGAGTGGGTGGAAGGGCCAGGATATGAGCAGCCTCCACAGATGTTTCACACGAAGGAAGTGAATCTATAGTTTAGGCAATCCAATTTGCTTGAGTATCCAGATTTGTTTTGTTGGGGGGTTTTTGAGTTTTGCTGGACCTTCTGGTGGAGGTTTGGGCTATTGCTTGTTTTTTTAGAATTGATTTTCCTCTATCCCTTTGTGTAGTCTTCCTGTCCTCCTCTTGGGACTGTCCTGATCATATGGAAGTGAGGAGCTGACCTTGCTACATGAGCAATGAGAAGTATAGCAGGTTGCCTCCTATGTAAAAGTCTTCATCATATCACTGTCGCTAACAGCTTTATCTTTATCATCCTAGATAGACCTTGGAAGCCCTTCCCTGATTAATTTCAAAATGTTGATCATTATTCATAAGGACTGACCTGTTGAATACCAGCTAAGTGTGACAGCTTAGTTTGTCACCATGCTCTGTTAATCCCAGGGAACAGTCTGCTGGACAATAAACTCCCCTCCAAAGCAACAGGGAACTCAAAATACTGACAGCAGGTCAGGTGAAATTCATAGACTTGTTGGAACTGTGAGCTTAACTCTGTTGCAAGGTTTGCACTTGAAACCTGGCCGATGGTGGGCTTGAAACCACACACCCCACATATGGCTCCACCTAGACAAGGAGCATGGCAGAGGCAGCCAGATTGGAGTGAGATTTCAGTTGAGATTTGGGCTTTTTTCAAATGCAGAAATTCAGGGAACAAGAAACAGAGCGAGCTGGAAACAAAAGGCCAAGGGCTGGATTTGCCCAGAGGAACACGATGCTGAGATGGGCAATGGGACTCCATGAGGAGGAGCTTTCTGCTGGCCAGAGAAACGCCCAGCCCAGCAGGAATGCATTGCCCTCTCTGTGCTGAGCAAAGACCATCCTCCACAGGAAATACAAGGATTGCCTCCAGGTGCACGAGGTGCCCTCTGCGCAGCCGAACCCCATCTTTGTGGGTGTGCTTGGAGCTGAGGTCAGCAGAACATTGCAGGGAAGATGCTGCACGCCTGTGTGCACACACCAGGCTGTAAAAATCTGTGAAAGCCTTTCAGAGAAAACTGATGGGCAGGCCTCCCTGTAATGCAAAGCAGCCTGTGGTCTGTTTGCACTTGGAAAGCTTGGAAATGGGAGTGAGGTCTGCGTTGGCGCAGGGAAAATCTTGAATCCTCACAGCCAGCAGTGCTGGCAGCCGGAGATGATCATTGTCAATAATGCACAGGAAGATTGTGCTCCATTGTTGCGGTTCATTATTAAATTACATAATTTTCATTTTTTCCATCCTTAAGCTTTACCACTTAGAATGGTTTGTCCTATGCAATCAAATGTGATCCTTGAGCCTCAGCTCAAAAACCCAATAACAATGAGCATTCTCTGGAATGGAAAAATGGAGAGAAAATAAAGGGAATCTATAGTAATTCACTTAAATACGTGCGTAGGATCTAACCAAGAGCCTGATACAAAAATACTGAGTGATCTGCATCCAGACCACTGCTTTGAAGGCACAGATACAATATCTTGGTGCTAGGTCAGCCTGATCTCCTGACCCCAGGGAAAAATGCCTCTGGCGTGAAGTGGGGCATCAGGCAGGATAATTTTCTCAGGGCTTTTACTGGCTCTCTGATGAGAGAAATTTGATCACAATTTAAGCTCCCCAGCATAGCGTCTACAATGGACTTCAAGTCTTGACATGGTGATCCCTGTGGCTCCTCTGAAGAGCCATAACTTTTAAAGTGAAGTTCATGCAGTTGCTTGTGATGATGTCACTGACGGCCAAGATGTGCATACTCAAACACCATGAGCTCAAAACTGACAGAATTGCTTAATTGCTATGATTGCTTTTATAACACACCAGGCAGCCGTGGGGGAGCTGAACTGAGTGTTAGAGAGCAGGAAAGAATCTGGACTGACAAGTAACAGCTTTGTCTAAGCCCAGTTATCCTATTCCACCAAGAATTAGTTGCTAATGGGTCCAAGTAAGTGCTCAAATAACTTTCTTTTTTCTCCCCATGATAGCAGCTCTCTGTGGTACACATCAAGTGCACTGTGAATTGTTGCTGCAACTCATTGCCCTGAGATTTCAGCTAACCACCAGACTCTGCTGTACTCAATGTCTCTGAGTGTTCTTCTCCTTTTAGGATCCAGTTTGTGCTTGGTTTAATTTGTGGATTTAAATCCAACATCATGTCCTTCTCCCCCACTACTAATAACTAATAATATGGTGTCTGAGCTTGGATTTGCAGCCAAGGTTTGGTTTCTTGGCCCTTCTGTCCTTGTGTGCCGAGGCCTGAGCTGCAACCTGCCTTTTCTTGGTGCTTTCATTTGCCAAAGTCTGGTTTTTGCTGGCCACTGGGAATTGCATGGGTTGCTTCCTTCCAGGCTAGATCAGAACTGATGAAAACCAGCACGGCTGCATTAAAAACCAAACTGAAACAAAGCAATCTTTCTTTTTTTTGAGGTGCTCAGGACCAATCTGTTTTTGTCAGGTAGAGATGACAGGAAATTTGTGCATTCTCCCAAAAGCAACATCTGAGATTTTATGAGCTTGGGGGTTTTGTTTATCCTTTTTTGAGCAGGGGGAACCCAAAATACCCAAAGTGGAGAGAGGAAGGAACAGCATGAGCCCACACACACTGAAAGGAGGAAGCAGGGGCAGGATTTCAGCAGACCAAGCTGCTGTGTCGGAAGGATCCACTTAAGACACAGTGATTCATGCTGGAGAAGTTGTTCTACTTTTTTCAGTCTTTCTTCCACCTCCCGCCTCTTTGTTTGGTTGTGTTGCGTTGCTCCTGGGACATCCAGGGTGACAATAAGGCAATTGTTCCTTCAGGAACAGGCCTCAATGAAACAGTGCAGAAAAAGTGACACGGCAAGAAAATATGACAAATATTCTGTACTTCAGTGCGGAATCCTGCTATTTCCTAGCGTGTGCTCCTGAGAAGAAATATACCCATCAAGATGTTTATTTCAAGCAGGGAGCTGCCAGTTGTGTTTCTCCTCTTTCTGAGAATCTAAAGCTCAGATCTCTCCCTTGCCTGCCCTGTAAGGAGCAGATGCACCCAATATCAATTATGTCTTTAATCTCCAAGACCCAGTCTCCAAATGCATTTGTGTCTGTGTGTACACACGAACTGTTTTCCCTTTGTCTTCCTATCCAAAATGCAAAAGCATCTCAGATGTTGTGATTCCTCCAGGTTTTTCCCCCCCGTGGGAGGATGGAAACATGTAACATTATCTTCTAGCTGCCTACTGCCAGTCTCTGAAATTAGCATTTCAGTGACTGAAAGGTAGTTAGTTTCCACACACACACAAAAAAAGAGAGAAAAAAAAGGAAAAAAAAGAGAAGAGAAAAAGGAGGGTTAGTACAAAGCTGACACTAATAGTAATAGGAGATGAGGGAGAGGGTGCAGGACATGTTGGATTACTAAATGAAAACTGTGATTTTACCAGATGTGTTAACAGAACAATGAAAGGCGCTTTTACAGAATTAATTAACTCTTTGGGTTTTTGTAATTAGCTACCTCAAGAAAGAAAAGCCTCACAGGACATGTTAACAGAGTTAAAAGATAACCCTTTTACTATCCTAAATCAGTTTTTTTTTTTGCCAAAGTGTTTTAGTTTTTACTTCTGGTATATTCTCCAGATGAACAAGGGCTGAGTAGGTGCTATTGAATGCACAGCTGAGGAACAACACAGACACTCCGATCTCATGTTAATTGATGGAGTCTGTTGTTTATGGCTGTCATGCCAACAAATCACTCATTGCCCAAAAATTAATCACGTCTCCTGTGTGGGGCTGCAGCCCAGGTGGCTTGGCTTCACCCTTCCAAGAGGGATAGCCAGGGCTGGAGCTGTGTTTGGCAGCTGGCTTTGCTAGGCTCAGCTCAGAGAGGCAGGATTTGGAGGAGCACTAAGGAAAAAGTCTAAGGAAAACTTTTGTCCTTTCTCTCTCTCATTCTATATCAAACGACCTCATGTTTTTCTTTTGGCTGAAGATATTCTTGTCCCAAATCAGTAAAAAAAGGTTTCCAGTCTTCTCCTTCTGCTATCAGAAAGCTCATGTCTCTTGCTGTGGTAGTGGAGAGGGGATGTAGCGGAAATCTTGTTCTCGGCTCCTTCTTTCCAGCTGAGCTCTTTCAGAGTCTATAGCTGGGTGAAAAGATTTGCTCTGTGCTGCTCTTGTAAGCAGAAACCTCAGAGAGCTGCCAGCTGCCTGTGGAGGTTAGAGGGACACTCACCAGGGTGTGCCAGTGTCCCTCAAGAAGCTTCTCAGGTTGGCGTTGTGGGGCACCAGCGATGTCACCTCAGACACGGAACAGTCAGTGCGACCAAACACTCAAGTAATGAAATGCATCAAGGATGGACTTGAGTATCCACACCTGGAAGGGACTTGGTCACTGAAATAAGGGCAGATGCAGAGGTGGGAAATCCCTGGGATTTTTTGGTTTGTTTCCAGCTTTTGATTTTAAAAGGCCTGGAAAACCTCTAAAAAACCCCTGAGGTAAATCCATAGGAGAAAGAGAGTTGAGAGAGGAAGGACCATATTTTTGAAATCTCACAGAAAATGTTGATGATGTTGAGGGAAGGGATAAAAAACTCAAACTATTTTTTCTCTTTTCTTTTTTTTTTTTTTTTTTTTTTTTTTCGTAGGCTTGTAACAGTTTTTGACACGTGGTGGAGAAACAGTGAGTGTGGCAATCTCCCTTTGGAGTGGGCTCCTTTCACTTGCTTTCAGCACCATGTGACCATGGCTTCCTGCAAAGTCTGAAATAGATGTTGGCCCCTGTTCTGGCATCTACCGTGGGTAACAGCCTGACATTATCCAGTGTGGGACTGCACAACACAGGGCATTTTACCCCTGCTGGGACAGTGGCTTCCCAGATGGCCAACAGGGACGTGCTGGGGATTGCTTCACTGTCTGAGCTCCAGTTGTGGAGGGAACTGACATCTGGTAGTGCTGGAGAGTGGGTGAACCAAATTTCTTTGTGTCCCTGTGGCCTTGGATGCAGCGTGGGAGCTGCCAACCTGCTGTAGGCACCCTCGTGGGGGCTCTGAATCAGGAGTGCCAAACTCATGGTTACCTTTCAATAATATATTTCTCTTTTTCACTGTTGTTTCAAAAAGGTTCTGCCACCTCCTCACCTTTGCTAGAGGATTCCCATCCTCAGACAGAGTGGCTGCCTTTTTTTGGGAAAGCTTCTGAGGAGGGAAGAGTAGGAACAAAATTTATGTGCTTGAGGTTTTTTCCTGGACGGTTTTAGACTTGGTTTTTGGAGCATTCACAGGGAAAAATTAACAGTCTCTGCTGATGACTTTGCTTATTGTAAATCAGCAAGGGAGAAGGTGAGAGCAGAGCCCCTGGGGCTGGTTCAGGGGCTTTACTGTAGGCAGTGTCCCCTGGGTTAGGAAATGTGGCTGCTGGGCACTTGTCAGGGGTGGGTTGTAGCATGCACATGCATTGGGTTCCTGCAAATACTTTAAATAGAACCAGTATTATTTGAAATAAATCTTGGGGAAAAGAAGCTTTTTGATTGCTAAAAAAATTACTTCCCTTGTCTCCTAAAGTACTTAAAAGTCAGGGTAAATATCAGTCCTGTGCTTACGGAGTTCTTCATCTCAGCAGGAACACAAAGAAGATGCCAGATTTTAGACACCCATTTTGGAAGTGGGTGAGTCAGCTGTGAGATTTGCAGCTTCCACCAGTGTCCCAGACCCAATATGAAACTGAAACTCCAGAGGAAGGTTTTTAACCTTCCTTGCCACAATTAAAAACGTTGTGTTTAATATTAAATGCACATTCATTTTTAATCCAGAAGCCTGGCTTTCTGTTCTCAAATAACCCATTTGTAATGGGTTCTTCATCCAAGCAGGGGAAAGAAATACTTGGTCCTGGAAGCCAGCTCCATAAAGAAACACAAAGAGCATCTTTCTGAATAGCACACAAGTGTGAAAGGAAACATGCGACTGCTGGAGAAATGGAATCATTTGTACTCAGTGAAGGGAAAAAGAAGAAGACAAAAAAAAAAAAAAAAAAAAAAAAAAGAAAAAGCTTTTGAAAAGGAGATCTGTGACTGCAGCTCTCCAGAACTGTTTAACCTGTTGGGGATATTTAGCAGATGAATTCTGACCCACGTTCTCCACTTTGCTGTACCCTGTGACAGAGCGACGCAGCATCTGCCGCTTGTGTTCCTCTCCAGACACGCTCACAATGCCGGAGGAAACGGGGGAGAAAATTATGCAAATTGCTCTGAGCAGATTACTTTGACCAGCTGCTCTTCTTCCTCCTCAATCAAAGGTCTGCCTGGGAGAGCCAATCTAGATTATATATGTCAGTCGCACGCTCCGAGGCTGAGCCGCTGCCTTGCTGTTCGTTTTTCCCAAACAGGGACGTTTCTGACAGCGAGGTAAAACGCAGAGCACTGGGGATATCAATTGCTCAAAGGAGGGCACAAGGGGCTGGGAATTCCTTTTGGGTTTTGTGCAGTAGCACCTCACCACGTCGCTTGCTGTTTTTTCAGGGCTATTCCCAGAGAAAGTGGTTCATCTCCATGCTAACAATTACTGAATTTTATTATTAAGCATGATGAAATGTGGCAGAGAGGGGAAAAAAGATGAGCAAAAAGGCTCCCTAGGTGGTGTGTTCACGGCATGGCCTTAGGTGATATTGTTAAGCACATGGGCTGAAAGCTGAGTAGCTTTACCCTGGGCAGCCAGGGCTGTTGCTGGCTTTTTTTATTCCTCTTTTTTTTTTTTTTTTTTTGGTTGCTTTTGCAAAGTGAAATTTATTCATGAACACAAACTGGAGGCCAACCTGCTGACGTGTGTTTCCGAACCCGCCAGACGTGGCCGTGACGTCGCCCTCAGACAGACCCAGAGCTCCAGCCACGTCCAGGCTCTCCCTCCCTTCCTTCTCCTGCCACACGCTGCCTACCCTGTGTCTCTGACAGTGCTCAGAGTCCAGAAAAGACTCTACAGCTTCATAAATGATTAATATATTCTTCGTTGAAAAAAAAGATAAAGAATGCTGCTGCACCAGAGAGCACCTAACCCCGGCAGAAAAAAATACAGTGCTGTCACAGTCTGGTGGCAAGCCAGACTTCACTGCCTTAAATCACCATTAAGGTTTTCCCTAAGTTTGATAGAAACTTCGCATTTTTAAATCCCATATACAAATCAGAGCAAGTCCCATGTTAGCATGTGATAAAACACACACACATAAATATGTGAGCTGAGCGTGGCTGAGGAGCAGTGGGGATGCGTCCTCCAGAGGCTGCAGTGCCAGGCAGGGAGCCCTCACTGAGCTTTAGAGAGATTAATAATTCTCGTGCCCTAGTTTATTTTTCATCTGTCCTATCCCACGGATTTTTCCCAATGGATGCCAGAATTGCTGAAGATTTTAGCACTTCAATTTTCGCCCCCTCCCCTGAGTTTCTAGTCTGATTCAGCAGGTGCTGAGGACCCACCAAACAGGCATGGAGTACCCAGGCCTGGGGTTGCTTTGCTGAGCTGGAGTCTGGAGGGTGTGGTGTCACAGTCTGGCTCACTGTTTTGCTGTTTTTACCTATTCTGTGTTCCTCAGTTAATATGGGAGTCGGTATGATTAGTGTAAATAAACAGGGAGTCGAGCCAGCAAGTTTTAATGAGTGGGTCAAAGATTTGTAACAAAAGCTGTGCGTGTTGAGATGCTCAAGGCAGTCAGAACAAAGGTGCAGACCTCTCCCTGCTTCCCATCATCACTTGCCAGTGGTGAAGATCAGAGTTTTACAATTTAAATCAGAAAAAATAATTTTAATTTCTTAATCGTGTGGTATGAAAACTAGATCAGTTAATGCAACTGAATACAGCATTCTTTTTTTCCCTTCTCCTGGTCTTTAGGTGCTTTTAAAAAGGTGTTTCCTTGCATTTTTTCCGTGTTTACAACCATGATTTGATTTTAGCAGAAGTAATATTATTGTTCAGAAGTAATATTATTGTTTATGCTGTTGTTTCGTGTACCATGCCCTTAACTTCCTTTGCAGAAAATGTTTATAAAAAGGAGACAGTGACAAATAAAGCCCACTGCAGGTTTGCCCTGTTATTTCTGGATTGTAGATCTTGCCTCAGTGTGAGCTGACTGGGAAGTCTGTGGGACTTGCTGCTCTGTCTAATTTCTGTTTGCTGCCAGGTAAGTCTGAGCAGCCCCTGTTCAGGGAAAAGCTGCAATTACAGCTGTGATCTTGACACCACAGTTCACCTACATTTTGGGAGAAGTTTGTGGAGGTTTGGAAGCTAATGAGCAGCAGCCAAAGCAGGGGGAGCTCTGCAGCCACTTCTTTAGGGGGGTTGATGTTCCTCGGCGCTGGGCGTTATTCAGCTTTTCTGTCCTGCTCTGGGCTCACAGAGTGCACGTTCTCTCTTTATTTCTCCAAGCCTTGGCTCTATTCTGCATTATCAGGGCTGTCTTGTACAAAGAATTGTATTGATGGAATGAAAGTTAGCAGTGAAAAAAAAAAACCAGCCCTTGAGATATGATGAATTAGCTGCAATTTCAGTGGTAAAAATGGTCTCTCGTAGCTGGCTATTAACTACACTCTGGTGAATACATTTTCATGCAAGAGATGGTTTGCTATTTCAAAGGAGTCTCATTGAGACTTGATCAAGTTATTTTCAAAAGTTTAAAGTATTATTGGCTGGTAAATCCTGCTGCTCAATTTTACAGTCACGTTTTTTATTTGCTGTTGCTTCTCTGTGTGTATTCTGGGTGGGCACTGAAGGAAAAGTGGAGCTAACTACCCCAGAGAAATGGGAAGCATAGAAATACTTCCCTGTTACTCTGGCTTTAAGGAAGTATGACCTTGTATTTCATGGTGCTGTGGAGAAGCTGGAAGTCACTCCCTCACCAGCACGCCTGCATTTCTAAGCTGCAGCCAGGATTCTCCTTATCTTTCACAGAGCACAGACACTGATGAGCCATCGTGGGTCACTTGTTAAAAATTGGTTTTCTATTTTTAACACAAAGTCAAGAGGAGTTTTTTTGTTTTATTTTGGTTTTAGATTAACAAGGAAAGGAAAAATCTAGCCAGCATGGTAGCTTAAAAAGTTCAGTAAAATGAATACTGTCAGATCAACATCTCTAAGAGAGGCAAGAGAGCTCAGGTTGCTGCCTGAGGGCCCATGAGGAACAGCTGGTCCCGAGCAAGCCTGGGAGATGGATGTTACTGAAGAGCCACTGATCAAAACAATTAATAACTGGTTATTCAGCAGAGTGGCTAATGAGTTCTGTATGGAACAGCTACCCCCTCACCTGAAGAAAGAAGTTTCTTTCCAGGTCTGGACTAGCCTGGACTGTTTCTGCAAATGATCTGAGGGCATCTTGGATGCACTAATGCCATCGGAAATTTGAAATCTGTAAGGTATTGGATCATCCTGCATTTACTGTGGCTCTGCAGGGAACCTTAATTACAGAGAGGAAATGACTTGCCGACATTTGCACTTTCCTGCCTTGCCACTGAATTCATCATGGTCAGTGTTTTCCTTGTCTACCTTCAGTTTACTCAGGCTGTAACCTCAGTGGATCCTTCACTCAATCCCAGTTAGCCAGGCCAGTCCCTGTTTAGGAGATGTCCAAAGGAAAACTCGTGTGGTGAATAATTTCTGTTGAACCAAAATTTTTAGGGTCATGTTCTTTTTAAAAATACAGCAGATCCACAGTGAAATTTTTGTCCGTGTTCAGTGAGTAAAGGAACAGCTTTAACTTCTGTGCCCTACCTAAGTCCTAGCTCTGGCCTTCCTTGAAACCTGTAATTTCAGGTTGATAAAACTGTACTTCAGTGAACTACAGCTATTTTTTCCTGCTGACAGTTCTTTGTCTTCCATCCCAGGATTTACTGCATTTCACTGTGGAATATTTGCTGAACAAATCCCTACACACACAGACAACTGGATGATCGCATGAGCTTGTTCATTCCCCGTTCAGTCAAGTCTTAAAAGATTGGATCTTGTTTCCATGTCTCGGGGAAAGCCCTGACTTAATATAAACCTGTCCACTGAAAAGCAGTTTTGAATGTGCCCAGTGCCACTGTGGGCAGGAGATGGACATGGAGACCTGTTCTGCTGCAGCAAGGCTGACCTGCTGCACCATCTCCTTTTTTCTCTCCTCTGAGGCATCATTGGGACCTAAAAGTAGTTCTGTCATGGTGGCACATGGCTCTTCCTCTTGGGATGCCTTGTGAGCCAGTCCCGCATAGAATGTGAACATTTTCTTTTTAAATCCACGTTGCTGTCCATGGCACTTCCAGGGGCACAGAGCCGACAGTGAGAGGGAAGAGCAGGCTCTCTGCTCAGCCTGTCACACTGAGATGCACCAAGGTTTGTTTGCTAAGTTCCTCCTGACTTTAGTACTGGGCAGGGACATGGAATTACCCCATTTCCTTTTCAGATGCACAAGCTGAAGCTAAAGCTGGAATTGGTGGATGCAGGTTTTCCTGGCCTGCAGAGAGAGCTGGTTTCACAGGAGCAGCATCAAGAGAGAGTAAGTGCAGAGAACCTGTGTGATCGTAATCACTCCTAAAGCCAACCTTGGTGCTTCTGAGGGAGCTCCTGAAGCAAATGAGCAAGGGCTTCTCTCTCAACTCGGTCCTGTAATGCCTTCCCTCTTCTTCCTCTGCCCCCTCCCCAAAATCCCCAGGAAGGCAGCGAAATCCGACAGGCTGTGAGATCAAAGCCCTGCCCTGTTACCAGGTTACCCACCACTAAATCTGCAAGGGACTTGGGGACATTCTCTATGACTGAACAAGTGACTGCTCTGTCCTGGGGGTATAAATCTAATGCAAGCTTGTCAGCATAAGCCTTGTATATTTATGGGAAGCTTTCAGAGGAACTGCACGGGATCAGAGTTTCTGTTCAGCTCCAAGGCACAGCGTCCCCGGCACGGCTGTGAATGCAGAGCCGTGTCCCAGGCACACTCTGCTGCCTCAGTGCCGAGCTCTGCAGAGCAGTGATGCATTTGTACTGATTTGTCACTTCTGGAACCGGTGTAAGAGACCTGGAGTGGGAGCATGAAGGATGGAAGTGACACCAGGGTAAGGGCAAGGAACATTCGCACTATATTTAGGGCAGAAGCAGATAGTGGTAACAATTGCAAGGATCATATATAATGCAGTAAAACTGTCTGCCTGAAATATAAACAAAAGCCCTTTCCCGAGGCAGTGAGGGGTGATCAGTCATGTTGACAGTCTCCTCAGCTAAGCAGCCGGGACATCTCATTCAGAAAGCATGGACCAAGTGTAGGGCACTGCTTATTCCTCTAAAAGCATCCTGGGAACAGCATCTTTGCTCTGGTGCAGAGGAATGTCTTCTCTCCAGACATTTTACATGAGCTTCGTGGGTGTGTGCTGGCACCTTGGGTGTCTCCTATACCCTGGGCAGCACGAGGGTGCCAGGATGCAGCAGCAAAATGGAGAATTTGACTTAGTTTAGAGTCTGCTCAGAATCTAAGCAACTTTTTCGAGGAGATATCTTGGTCAGCTGTATTGGATCACAAACCAAAACATGATAATTTAACTCTTGGATACATTCATTCTACTACTAAGATATTTCCTTTAGTAAGCAAACCAGCAGAATTCAGTTCTGCACAAATATGCCTCAGAAGTGAGGAATGGGCTCTGCTTTGATCTGCCCTTTCACGGTTTTTTCTTTCAGCTCACATGGAGCAAATGGAAAAAATTCAATATCCTTCCTACATTGTTTTTACCCTTTCCCAAGAAATCCCTTTTTGGCCTCTCACATTGAGAAGATGCTGCCTGGATCTCAGCTAGTACATCTATACCTAGATTGTGCTAACAAGGAAAACTGCTCTCATTCTTCAAGGAGAAGAAAAGAAGCAGATGCCATCCATTGCTTCCCAGGGTAATTCCCACATTCTGGAGGGCGTCATCTTTTCCAGGCAGCACCAATAAAACAGTGACAGAGAGCCCTGTGAGCTCCAGGCTGCTCCGTGTGCTCCCTGTCCCTTGCTAATTCTTTACCTGGTCTACTTTCAAAAGCCTCAGAAGAATGAAATTCCACTCTGAGATGTCCAGATACAATTCAAGAACAAACCCTTCAAAGTGGTAGGAGGAAGGTAAGAGATACAGGGGGAACCTGATCCCCAGCCTCTACACACAGGGGGAAGGCGTTTGATTGCAGCTTTATTGTTCCTCATGTCAAAACTGACGGGCTGCCAGGAACAAGAGGCTGTCCCTGGGGAAAAGCGGCCCAAGGCTGGGCTAACAGTGGCTCCTCGGGGTCCAAGGGCAAGTGGCAGAGAGAGGCTGGGGCTGGCAGTGGTGGCAGCTGCGATGTTGAGCTGCTGTGCGTTACTGAGGCTCCCACCAGCAAAGTGCCCCCTTCCTATCTGCTCCCAGCCTTGGCTACCGGCCCTTCGATTACACACGTAATAAATTCACTTGTTAATTAGGAGAAGTAAATATGATGAGCTTTTGATATAGTTCAAAGGAGCAATAGCCAGTTTCTTGATTCTCAGGTTGGCAGCCGTCCTTCCTGTGTGCCCCAGAATCAAAGTGCAGCTCTTGCTCCAGCAACTGTCAGGCTTTTTACGTCTTTTGATCAAGAGCCTGGCTGCAGAAAGAGGAAAAACCAACACCCAACTGTTTGGATCTTTTCCCCTACAATTATTATCACATCCATTACTCAGCAGAAGCCTGGGATGCCCTTTCATTCTTACACGAATACTTTCTTTTGGGATTCATTTAAAGTTTCCTTGTGCATGAAGTGGTCACTTGTCAGCCATCCACCTGAAGGGGTGAGGCAGAGAAAGCACAGTCAGCTAAAAAGGAACCCTGACTTCAAGCATTTATAATGAATATTGACAAAAAGAGGGGGTGGGGAGGAGTGGGAATCAAAAGCTCGAAAATTGCTGATTAGGCAAAAGCTGACTGCCTCCTGCCTATGGAGAAAATGGCATCATTAGGGGGATGCAAGAGGGCTGGCATTATGCAATGCCTGGTCAGGAGCAGAGAACAGCACAGCAGTGACTCCCACTCGGACCAGAAAAGCAGGAGATTGCCCTTTTGTCTGACTTGTGAAATTTCAGTCCTGGAGAACCCCAGGCTATGGTGGTCCCCAAACTGGATCACCCCTGTGGTGTGGGCAGCCAGAGGTACCCCACAGAGCAACACCAGGAGCCCTGCAGCAGGCACGAGCAGGGAGTTCTGCCCCCCTGCCACAGATTACAGCAAACCCTGGGTTAGTTAAGCCATGGAGCCTGGTGTTTCTTTTCCTCCTCATGTTTTACCTCTAATCCAAGGGTACAAGTGAACCCATGGACCAGCTGACTCAAGCATGGACTAGGATGGAGCAGCACCTTGAGTTCCTGGAGAGAGCAAGGGGCTGGGGACACAGACAGCTGAGTACCCTGCACAGAGCCTTCCCTCTGCACATATTTAGTGGTGGGCAGGGCTGGGGGTGCCAGTGATGACCATCCTTTATTGGCTGTTAGGTACCTCCCAGGTGATGAATGGTGCTCTCGGGCTGCCTGTGTGCACAGCATAAGGAAAACCAGCAGGGCTGGGATCTCCTGGTGTGGCTGTGCCGAGAGAGATGGTGATCACAACTTACTTCTATTTTTTTTAACAATCTCTGAGCATTTACTGCAAGTCAGGACTGGAAGTAGGCGCAGCACTGCTTCCCATCTACTCTCCTCTGCACTGAGCAGACCCAGGCCCCTGGGATATGGATTTCAAGAGCAATAAATTCACTCTAAAATTTTAAAGAGGATGACGCAGAAAACTTCAAAAAAACAAACAAACCAGCTCCACACAATAAAAGCCATTTCTCTCCTGACGTCTCTCTCTAGTTACAGCGTGACACATCAAGGTCAGATACCCTGTCCCACAGGAGCTTGGCTTTGTGCAGGGTGAGAATCATCCCCTAATGGTGTGTGATGGCTGATGTTTCATAACGATAAACTACTTATATAAAACCCAGGATTCTCATAGTGGGACACCTTTTCCAGCAAGAGTTCCCTCTCACAGGGCAGGAAGCCCCGAGCTGAAGTGCCTTCAGGAGGTAAGAAGGGTCAAAGAGAGGTTTAACCTGTGCCTGCTGGCCCTGCTGCCTGACTCCCGTGTCCGACCGCGTCCCTCGCGCCAAGGAGAGCTCCCATCTGCAGCTCAATAAATCAGCCATTCATACCAGGAGGTTTCTCTGTGGCAGAAGCTGAACTCAACAGCAAGAATAATAATCCATATGTTTGTAATTGTGATTAGCTCCTCTGGAAGATAAAACTCAGAAAGCTCTGCTGGAGCATCACAAATGCAGCAGCACTCAAGGCTCCTGATGCTCTCGGTCAGGAAAGGGGATGGAACAGGGAGCCCCTCCCTGCCTGGAGCATTTCCACCCCACCAGTCTCTTCCATGGCTTGTTTGGTTTCCCTTTTTTTTAGAAAAATCTCTTCTTTTTTTTTTTTCTTTAATGGAGTGGGTTTTCTTGTGCGTAGTCTCCTAAATGAATGCACAGGCTGTTTCTGGCGTGCTTTAAACCTTCATGCATTTTTAATGATTTACAAGGAAAAGAATTTTTTTCTCTCTTTCTCTCTTTCTTTCTATTCCCTCCCTTTTCCTCCTCCTTGATTCCGCTTTTCTTTCCTTATGAAAAAAAAAAAAAGAATGACTTAATACATATCAAGTGGAATTGCTGGCTTGTGGTGACGGTTTTATAATTCCAGGTTCAAGTTTTTTCTATTTAATTATGCACTATAATTCTCATGAACTATAATGCAATAACAAAAGCATGCACCAGGGTTGGCACAAGTCTGTTCTTTATTAGCGTGGGTATGGGTATTGTGCTTTATGTGTGAAATAAAATATTTGGACCTAATGCTGAGTCTGTTTCTTTAGAATTACACAGAGCGCTTCTTCCTTTCAAACGTTGGAGCTGAGGCTCTGTGTTCCCTGTCTGGCCTGTTTCTCCCCAGATAAATTCAGTTGTACTTCATTTCACGAAGCCTTATTTGTTTGTAACTGCCTTTGTAATGCCTTAATTGAACAGAGGGTTCATACAATAACCTGAAGTCCTCTATAGTATCTTAGTTTATGAAGGTTAAAAGTGATTAACTGATGAGAGGCTGCTTGCTGTAAATATTGACATTTCCCCAACCTGCCAGGGTTTTGATTAGCTCCTGAAGTTGCCTTAACATTTTTGTTTATCAGGTTATCAGCATTTCCAAAAGCTTATAAACATCAGGACTTTTCTCATGCCAATTAATGTTTCAGACCCTGAAGGCAGTGCAAAACAATAAATGGTGAGTACATTCATCACCTTTGAGTGGGAGTGTGTGTGTAATACTTAATTCGACTGTAAATATTTGCACAAACGGGACTAATTGTGCAAAAATTATTCTCGCAGGCACTGTACTTCCTTTTCATTCACTTTTGATGATAATGTTTGTAAATCATTTTGGTTTTTGGAAAGAATACTCTCTGGAGCGAGCAGGACTGCTTTTTACAGCTGCAAATGGTTTATTTGCAGGATTCTGCCTTGCCCAAAAGCAGCTTGGATTTGACAGCAAGTGCTGGTGAACTTTGTAACGTTTGTAGCTGGTGTTTTAGAGAATTCCTCTGAAATCTGCCTTTGGTCCTGGCTCTGACTTCCTCAACATTTCCATAAGTGTTGCTGGCAATGAATATTTAACCCTTCTGCTTGCCAGAATCTCGTAGAGATTAAAAGCTCCCAGGCCTGTAAGAAGTCAGATTTTGGGAGATGGCTGCCTTTGAAATGCCTTGGAGTAGCAAAATGATGTCAGGTAACTTAAGTAACCTGTCATGCAGCTTGTAAAGTCAATTATGTATATATGTGTGTGTATATATATATATATATAACAAACAAAATGTACCTTTAGCACTCTTAACTGCAAATTTCTCACAGGTGACCCAGATTCACAAACAGGAGAGAAAACCCTCCCAAGCACTCAGGAATAATATCAGGGGCAATTAAGCAGGGCAGTGTGGCTGGGTGGCTCCCTGGGCTGGGAGCTGCTGGGATGTGCAGAGCTGCTGCAGCTCCCCTGGGCTGGGAATCTCAGGTAAAAACCCTCCTTTCTGCTCCCCAAGCAGCTCCCAACAGCTCCCAGCTTCTTTATTTTAAATTAAACCTTGTTCTTGGGGGTCCAGGATCCATCATTTGTGTGTCTGTTCCCACTCACAGATGTGGGGAGGGGGCTGCCTTGCTCTGTATCAATTTGGTTTTTCTATTATCTGTTTTCATGGCTGTGTTTTCCTTTAAAGCTGTGATTTGACCTGCCCCAAAGGTATTTTCTTTAGTGTTTGGGGATTCTGAAAAATCTTCCTAATGAAGCTGAGATTTTATCTCTGGCCATGCACATGAAAAATACTTCTGAAGCACTTGCAAGAGAAACAATTTAATATCTAAAATTATTTAAAGCAATTATGCTATTCCAGGTCAGGGGAAGTACAATGTTTGTGCTTCTATTTTTTCCTACCCAAACAATTTAATATGCATTTTTTCATTTCTGTCAACCTGGTCTGAACTTTTCAAGGGTTTATGTTGCATTAAAGGCATGAATGATGAAAATATCAGTTATGGATTCATAAACCTCACCCTTAAGAGCTGTGACATGTTGCAGACTCCCTTGTAAGTGGACAGAGAATTTCACAGCCACTCCAAGAGCTGTGGCACCATCAAGGAGCAGTGGCAAAGAAAGCTGCGTGCTGAAACTTGTGGTGAAGCACAAAATCGAAGAAGTTTTTTTGGCATTAGGTGACAAATCTAAGAATTACTTAGTTTACCAATATTTCACTGATTCAGAGCAATTAAAACAGTGAGACGTGATGGCTTTGGCTGAGTTCTGCTGTCCTCCTCCATCCCTGACTGCTTTTACTTTCCCACAAGTCCTCAGTTTAACCAAGCCTTTTTTGTTCCCTTCATGTCATTCCCATTCAACCACAGGAAATAAACATCTGGACACAGACACCCTTCTGTTCCATCAGCCAGGAGTGCAAGCAAGCACCAGGCCAAGTTCTCCAACCAATGCATTGTCCCGTGTCTCTGGAGAGGAAGAGGGTGAATCAATCACCTTCTTTTATGTATAAATGCCATTTATCCTGAAACTGTGCTGCACATTAATAAAAACACTATAAGGTGTGCTGCTTTAATCTTAAGAGGACAATGTCTTTAGCTTTTTTTTTTGCTACTTGATGTGTTCCTAAGGGTGTGCTGCACATTCAGCTGCTGGTTTACTGCTGACTGAGGACCTTTTCATTTTTAAGCTGTCTTTGATACGTCCTTTTTCTACTTTTGTGCTCAGGCTTTAAAGTGAACCCACGGGCTGAGTGCTGCAAAGGTGGAGTGGCTTCCAAAATGCTCTCCCTGAGCCTCATATGTGTGGAAAAGATGTGTTGCTGCCTGCTCTAAGGGGTGGGCACTGTAATTGGGTGGGAAAGTCGAAGGCATTGCCAACATCTGCCTGGCATTAAGGCAGGCAGGTTCCAAAGGCGTTGAAACTGCCAAGTTCCTCTGGAAGCGAATGGGTGTGTGCCATCCCTTTGAACTCCTTGCAAAATCCAGGCTCTGTTTGCTGGGAAAAGGAAGCTTAACCTTTTTGTGTCAGCTCCACCTCCCTCACCT
Organism: Oreocharis arfaki; assembly: GCA_013398015.1. Classification (NCBI taxonomy): domain Eukaryota; kingdom Metazoa; phylum Chordata; class Aves; order Passeriformes; family Paramythiidae; genus Oreocharis; species Oreocharis arfaki. Next base: position 391,516 of record VZRR01010232.1, on the reverse strand, counting down.
CTTTGTGATGCACTGAAAAGTAATCCTGCGCCTCCCCAAAGGAGCAGATCTCCCTGAACACCCATCCTGCCAGGATGAGCCTCTTCCATGAGTCATGGCTGTAGAGGCTTCCCATCCTTTTGACTGAAAGGTGTTTAATGAATTTCGTCTTAAATGTATCCTGAATTAGTAACAGCCAGACAGATGTAGGTTTTCTGGTGTTGGGTGCCAAAAAAAGAAGTTCTTTTTTTTTAAAAAAGGCACTTTACACATCTGAACCTCTGGAAGGATGAAGCCAGGGTGCTTCCCTGGGAGCAGAGCATCTCCTCTGCCACTCTGGATCCTGTCTCAGCAGCAACAGCCCCATCTAGTCCTGTTACCTGGTGCTGGCTTGCAGCACTGTGACACCCTGTGACACAGCCCAGCCAGCCCTGCTGGGATGGATTATTGATGCTGAGGAAATGGGAGTGTTACAAGGGCTTTGTTCAGAGCCGCTGAGCCAAATAACAGCACAGAAGTAGCTAAAAGCAGGGAGTGCCCATAAATTCACAAATGCGCTTGTTTAGCCATTGATTTGGATGTCTGGCCATTTATTCTGGTGGCCCAAAGCTCCAGTAGCATTTTTCTTCTATTTGCAATGGTGACTGTAAGTGTTACAGGGAATCCTGTGGAGAAAGCAGGACCTCAAAGGCAGCTGCAGAGGAGCACGGCCTGGAAATCTGCTCTCAGAGCCTAGAGGGGGTGGGGAGGAGAAAGAGACGTGTGTGTCCCCATGAACCTGTCTCCAGCCACCAGGGAAAACAATGAGCAAATCCTAGCACTAAAGAAATCTGTAAGGTTTTTGTGTCTCCTTTAAGTTGGTGTAAGCTGGCATCCGGGTTTGAGAGGGTCCCCAAAGGCCTGGCAGAAGTGCCTGAGCATGCAGCAGCTCCCTGAGCGCTGCCCCGTCTCTCCTCGTACCTGTCACGGCCTCGGCCGCGCAGCATCGCCGCTCACTGCAAGGATTATCAAAGTCATAAAAGCGCCAGCTTCTGTATTTCACCTCCATAAACTACACGTGCACAGCACTCTCCTCGCATCCTGCACAGCCAGCAAGGGCTGCCTTTGGCTTTCTGCTTGGATGACAACTGGGGCATCTCCCACTCTCCTGACGCGGGGCTGCGCTTCAGGCACCTCCCCAGCATCGCTGCCTTCACACAGCTCCGGGTGGAGCTGAGCTCAGAGGGGTTTGGGGGCACATGAAGGTGTGACAGCTGCACCACTGCATTTTAAAACAGTCTGTGATGGCCAGAGGATAGCTGGAGTTTTTAATGCTGGTGGTGTTGCCATTGCTTGTGCAGAGTGGGCTGGGTGTTTCAGGCCGCTGCAGCTGCTGGTTTGCTGTGAACAATGTTTAGAGCTGTCGTTTCAAGAGGTTTCGGTCTAAAATGCATCATTAAAGTAATGTGTAGCTCTGGGTAGTAAACCCCTAAGTTTAGGGGGTGAATCTTGTCAGCTGTTGTTCAAAAGGGGATCCCTACACTTGGGATCTTGAAAGCATTAAGAAAGGAGGCAGATGAATAGTATGGGAATACTGTGGAGCATGGAGCTGTGTGTGACCGAGGGCACCAAGTCCATCAGACCTCTAAGAGCACACCCAGGGTTTAACATCCATCCTAGCAAAGCCACGAGAGTTTAGACAGAGCCCTCTTGGCTCTCTGGGCTGGAGCAGCTGCTCAGTCCCTGTCACCTATACCTGCATCAGCTGGAATTTACAGCAAACCACAGCCCCTTTGTCCCCCAAAGCACGGATTTCAAGGGAAGCTGCAGGAGTTTGGAGCATGCAGTGATGGCTGTGCCAGAGGTCAGGTCTTTGGAGCCTGAGTCACGTTCCGATGGACTCCATATGAGCCTCCCCATTGATTTCAGGGCTTTGTATTGCTCCCTTATCTGTGATTAAAACTTTTTTTGAAATGGAACTTGGCAGGAAAGCCAGGTGTGAGTGTTATGTTCCTGGCACAGAGCCAGTGCAGCCCCTGTTCTCCAAAGGTTGGTGGCCTTGGGTTTTGCACTCCTTTGCCTATTGTTACAGCAACATCCTTCTGTTACAGACTGGGGTTGGTTTTTTTTTTTTTTTTCCTTTTTTCTATTTGCAGAAGTGACCGGCCTTGCTGCACACATGGAAGTTTTAATAATTATTCCCAAGCAGCTCTGAGAGTTTTTTAACATGGAAACAAGTTCTACATTACTCGTTAAATTGGTCAAATTTCAATAAAGTCAGGGAAACATCTTGAAAACAGCATGAATATAATTTACAAAGAAAACAATCCAAGCGTTACTGCCAAAGAGTTTTCCAACAGGAAGGAAGAAAGAATTTCTCTTTCCCCCCACATAGAATGACTGTACTGTACGTTAAATTAGTGGTTTTTGGAGTGAAGGAAACCACCACAGGATCCACAATGTTAATAAGAGCAGAGCTGGTACCCGATGTGAGGATAGGTCTTGATTCTTTGTTGCCTTCCTAGGTAGGTTTTTTGAATCCTGGCTGCCAAAACTCATATTCCTGTAAGTAGCTCTGCATCAGCTTTTTATCCTAGAGTAGCTCTTGCTTGCTGTGTTTTTATGTGTAGCAGTCAAACTCCATGCGGGGGCTGAAGTCTGGATTCTCAGCAAGCATGGAAGTGAATGAGATGCCCTAATACCACGTCATCCTTTAATTAATCAGCTGAATCAGAGCCTGCACGAACCCATGGGCTGACCTGTCCTACAGCAAACCTCTCTGGACTCCTCAGATCCATGAACCTCAGCGCCCAAACCACGGCGCTCTGACCTCGGCTAGAGGGGCTCAGGCGAAACCTTTGTGGTTTTCCTGCTCAGAGGAAAAAGATGGGCAGAGCACTGACAGCAAATATAATGATTATTTCTTAACAAAGTAGATTCTGAGGTCTACATGCCGAGTTCCATGTCCAAGGCATGTAAAGGGGTTTTTACAAGTAGGCACTGACTGGAGGCATTGTTGTTGTAATTGCTTGTACTATCAACTGCACTACCTGAAAGGGAAATATAAACCAGACCCGAAGTTGCCTGATGATAGAATGAGATGTAAAACTACAAGCGTGTCTGGTGACCACATTTTGCAATTTTGAGATGCTTTTGCGCTGACATGAAAGGTAATCTTTCCAAGTTTTTTGCAATATGAAACTCAGACCTCAAGATCAGGGTCTGGACTGATTGCACATTCTCCCCTTTCGCTGAGGGACAAGTTAGTCCACTCTGAACTTCACAGACTTTTCTGCTGAAATCTCATGTGAAATCGAGGTAATTTTTGCGAAACACTCTAGCTTTGGTAAAAGGGTGATTTTTTGCTTTAAATTGACCTCACCAAACCTTTTAGTAAGAAAAGTTCCAAAGCATTTTCTCTGTCAATTTGTACATAACTTTGCTGTGAGGTTCCCTTGCAACTGATACGGAGTGAGGGAGTGGCTGTGCAAAACCCACAAACACGTTTTTGGAAGAGATGTGTTTTGCAATGGGGCTACTGCACTGTTTGGTGTGTGACTCTTCCAGAAATGTTGTGAGGTTTAATTAACTGAAGCACTTTGTCATCATTAGCGAAATGGAGTTCTACGAGGTTATTACTAAACTTTCTAAGGGCAACATCTGCATAGGAAAGAATTAAAATTTCAAACTGGTGACAAACTATTGGTTTGTCACCAATATCATTGGGGGGAGAATATATGGAATGGGCACAGCTTCTTAATTAAATTATTGTTCACTTTTTTTCCTTTCCACTGTTATTTTAACAGCTGTGATCCATCTCTGAGGCATATTTGTCTTTATCTTTGGCCACTTTGTCAGAGTTGGCAGAAGCAATCTTAGGTGGGGTTGCTCTCTTAGCGAATTAAACAATGACCAAAACTTTGCTCATTTCTTCCATCATTATTTCAGATTTCCATGGCTTCATTTTGACTTAGCAATATATGGCTCTGCTCTGGAATATGGGAGCGACTCAAGGGCTGTAGGGCCTTCAAGGGTCTGCCTTTTTCAGGAGAGTGCTCAGGGACTGCTCTGTGCACTGTACCATCCACCTACGCACACAGACAATACAGTAAAGTGCTTTTTCAGCATTTTAAAGTGCATAAAAGTGCTTGGGTCTATAGTTTGTGCTCAGGCAGAGTAATGCACTGATGAGATGGATTTTATCTGAGCTAGGTGACTATTAGGGGTAGTAAATACTATTTAATATAAGCTATTTGAGATCCAAACAGTTCCTATTTCCTCATTTTAGTGCCTGGCAACCATCAGAGGATTTAATTTGTCAATAGATGCTACAAGTACCAAAACCACCTCCATCTGTTGCTGTGACAGAATATGGTCAACAGGAAAAACTCAGGTACTTGTCTTTGCTAATCTCTAAAGTATTCTTCTGGCAAGTTTGGCAAACTTATGTAAGGAATCTGTCTTTGAAGCTTAGACTTGTATTCAGGCTTTGTTGTTTGGTTGTGTTGGTCTTGGTGCAGAGTGCAGGCAAGGGGAGAAGTAGCAGGACAGGTAAAAACAGCACAGAGAAATGTCAAGAGGTGAATCTGAGGAGAGTTTAAGGAAGCAAAATGCTCAGGCAGTGGGAGCAGGGGGAGAAGAGGGTCCCAGAAAGTGGGACCCTGGATGGTCTCTGTCTTTTGTACAGAAAGCCCCAAGTCTGTCATAGCCCTGGGATCTAGAGGTGCTGGCATGGTTACTACTTGCTGTTGTAGATTTCAGGAGTGTCTGAGGAAATCCTCCCCATCTGATGTTCAATTAAGCAAAAAAAAAGTAGGCCACGTTTGGATGTTTAAAGAGATGAAGGTTGCTGGTGTCAGCCCTGTTTGCACTGGGTTGGTGTGGCTGAAGCCTGTGTGTCTACACTCCTCTCGTTGGTTTGTGGCTGCTGAGGTCTTGGGCAGAGGGAGCTCGATCGCAGGGTGTCAGCCACAGCCTGGGTTTCCCTTCCTTTCCCTTTCCCTTTCCCTTTCCCTTTCCCTTTCCCTTTCCCTCTTTCCC